>JANTFA010036673.1:0-17241 GCA_026413405.1 Phytosciara flavipes | reverse complement strand
GGCAAAAGTATTCCATTCTATAATTTACATCTCGGTTACTTTCTTTCGAGACGACATTAGCTGCAGTTCAACGCCTATTGTCATCGTCACTATGGATAACGGATGACTGTCCGCTTTTGATAGATCAAATAAAAATTCCATCATTGTGACACGCTCTCCATCTATAAAAGGGTATAAGCGCCCGCCACGCCAATCGTATAGAATATTTAACTGGAAACTCGAGTTCTTATTACAACATCTTCCAACTGTGCAGTGGTCTCGATAACTGTAGCTATTGAGGGTCGACTTTCTTTTTCCCTTTTCTAAATGAAATATTTAAGTCTCAGACGGGTCTCTAATTGCAATGTGAATAAATCCCACATGAATTCATAATAAACGCACAATTCAAAGATGAAAAACAGACTTTTTTTTCTCCTGCGCGCTGGTTATTTATTATTTATCCAGAGTGTGTTGCACAATTAAAAGAAGGTCAGATCAGGGGGGAAGAGAAAAACAAAATGTTCTCTTTCATTTATTCATACTAAACCCCGAACCCTTACGATGATGTGTACCTACATATACGACAAGAAAACAACAAAACTAGAACATTTGTTCGACATTTTTTTCTTTTCCCTATTTTCACATTAACTAATGCCAGAAACAGAGCTTGTCGAGCTTATTGTGCCATAATTGTACTTATCAACAAGTAGTATGACACACCACAGCTCAATGCTTTTCGTAAAAATGGTTTGGAAACTGGTATTTTGACAAGTGTATAGAGTTTGCATCGGTTTGCATATCCGAGCTGAGATGTCAAGGAAAACCACAATTCCTAATCAATTTGCTTCAAGAAAACGAGTGAGTTTGCCAGTTCACACTCAATTGCAAATGTAATGACTTCCGAGTCTGCTGGCCAATCCGGAAGCTTACTATTATGCGTTAAACTAAATTCAAATTTAACAAAAGAAATCGGTGACAAGTTCACCTTTCACCATCACATTGATGTAACCAAAATTGTTTTTACATATATCGAAAATCCCAAAAGAAAAACATTCCGACTCTAGGGATGAAAAGGACTAACATTCAAACAGTTAAAAAGAACTTTATTTCTTTCACGATTTGCTTTGACAGATAATTACTTCTCTTACATCGTTCATTTGCTGTCAAAGCAGTCATATGTTGTTGTCTCGTTGTGGTAATCTACTATTATCTGTCACTTGCATTGGCGGTGGTTCGGATTCCACCTTAATCAATAGGTTTACTTTCAGCAGTTATTTACTACAATGTGACCAATGGAGGCCTTTGTGCGCTTTTTAGAAACAATTGGAACAACTGCCTTCAACAAAGAAATATGTGTGCCCATTATTCTAGCAACTTCGGTAACTGTTCGACAAGTATAGTATCGCCTTCGGCTCGGATATGCAAACTCTACACCTGTCACCTATCTACAAAATGGATACCTCACGCAATAAATTACTTTCGCAGCATCCGCTGTATCCAGTCTGAAAATTTTCACCTATCTGAACTGGCTGGTGAAAATGCCATCATCTCCTTTTCTATTACCCACTTTCCAAAATAATTCGGGAATGAAGAATCAGGAACCTGTCTTCCTCACCCTCAGTTTCGCAATACATTCTTCTAAACATTTTTTATTCACCGCATCATGAATAACGTTTCGGCTTAAGTCAGTGGTTTCGATCCTTCCTCTCGCTCCCTCTCTCTCTCTCTCTCTCTGTCTTTTTTTATTTATGACAGACACTTTACGATGTTTATTATTCTTTATGGCTATGGTTTGTGCATATATTTAATTTTAAAATGAATCTTTATCTTCTTATGGTGATGTTGGGTGGTGGTGTGTACACAACTTTTTACAACATGATTTTCATGCTTTTCGCATTAAATCCATATCAATTAGGTGTTGTCTGTCGTGTTGCTGGGTTGTTGTTGTGGTGTGTTTTTTTTCTGCGAAAAATTCTTTAATGTTTATGCGACGAAGGGAATTGAATGGCTTTTCGGGGCACATTAACGTTGGTTACATGGTTGTGGTATAATGTTTGAAGTTAAATTTGGGGTTTTTCTACAACAACAAAACGATTTTTTTGTGGGTGTGAAGTGAAGTTCACACTCTGAACCGTTCTTTTTCCATACCATTGATCGACATTGATCTTTCGCATTGAATATGACACAAAGACCCAAATTAACTTACCTACCCTGGGTATCTCTTCGTATAATATGGCTAATTCCGTAACTCAATCGGCTATCAACTCCAGGAAGTGGAAGTGTATCCTTTGAAGATCATGCGGCTTAAAAGTCAATGAATCAAAGACTGAGTACATGTTCCTGCCATATTTAATGATCAACAATCCCCATCGCCAGTCATAATGATCAACGGAAAAGTCATGCCGAAATGCAATAGCTTCAAGTTAGCAATCTTGGCTCGGTAATCAACAAGATGGGAAATTGTGACGAAGACGTAAATCATAGGATCAGCGTGAGATGGTTGAAATGGCGACAAAACTCAGGAGTATTATGCGACAAGCATATGCCAGCAAAACTCGAGGGCAAAATATATATACGGTAGTACGACCTGCGCTCACATATTGTCCAAAATGCTCGACTATGTATGAGAAGGATAGAAGTGATCTGACAACAGCAGAGTGACGCATGTCCCTTGGCGTCACAAAGTTGGATCACATTAGGAGTCAACGTATTCGAGGCACTTTGAACATAAAAGAATTCAATGTTGCAAGAAAACCCTCCAATATAAATTTACGCAGTAGAAGAGTAAGACTTACGGGATGACGCAAGAAGAGAGAGAAGAAGTTGTGAATATGAGACTTGTGACGCGATCGATGGGAAAAGTTCAAATAACTAAAAAATCTGGAAAATTTTGTTAACATTAGTCGTGTGCGAAGTAAAGCGAAGTAAAGAAGAAGAACGGGCTATCAACGTTTTATTTTTCGGAATTCTACAAAACTCTATAGAATTCTGTCCAGAAACAGAAAATTTCCGATCGAATTTTTGTGGATTTGATAAAATTCCCAGACGTAGCACGGGATACCCACTGGAATCGGCCATATGAATATTTCTTTACATCAAAATCGATAAAATCGTCACGCCAAATTACACATTCACCTGTAAGCGAACGAAATCCTTTACCCTGGTAACGCAATACGTGCCGTATTTACATTTAATGGCAAGATTTCAGAGCAATCGGCTTACGTATTAAACATCCAATACTGTAAATTCAGAAGCATATTCGTAGATTTTCATTGTAATACCATCAAAGAGCATGCAGAAAAAACCCTCGCAGACGAAGAGATTTATTTCAACTTAACAAGAAAATGAAAGGAAGAAAAAAAAATGGAATGGAAATTTCATTGAACCAATCAGTAGATATTTGCGTATCTTTTTCAAAATCGTTAAGCACTTTTCCATGTGCCTGCATTATATATACGCCGTCTGGAAGCAGCTCATTATTCATACAATTCCAAGAGGCATGTCTGCAATATACTTCAGACAAATGCAATGCAACTAAAAAAATTTCATAATTAAGCTAGAGACATTCATTTCAGCAAAGAGAAAGAGGAAAAAACTCCTTCACATTTGACTGTACACGAGGGAAAAAAACCTTCCCCTCACTTGTGTGGCAAGGGTATTTGAGATAAGTTTAAAAAAAAACTTTTTTTCGGTTGTTGTGAAGGGTGCTTTTTCATGATAATTATCAGAGAAAATAATTTTGAATTAAAATTTTAATGAAACGATTTACATTTATGGCCGGACTGACGTTAGAAGTTGTTTATTGCAGTAATTTTGTAGCTTGATATCAAGTTTAAATGGCCAATTCGCTTTGCAAAAAACTCTTTGTGTTGAGATTTCACTTTAATTCCCTTTGTTGGAGTCAATGTACCGGTCAAAAAGAAGTTGATAAGAGCAGAAAAATAGTCTTTGGTTGTATGGGATGAAACTGATGGAACATTTGCAGCTACAAAAGTTGGTCGTTACTTCAAGCATGGACGATATACTGAGCGTTCTCTATACGTAATCATACGAATGATACGAATACTTACAAGCACCGCGTATGATTAAACAAATTGCACTGTCAATTATACATACCGCGTAGTATCGCATAAATGCCAAAAGTAGGCACTGTCTGAAGTCCAGTTCATACATACCCGACGAATGTAGCTGAACATTTTCTAGCAGTTAAAAGAATCTTGCTGAGTTCAACATCTGAGTTGGTTGTTTTCTTCAATGCTGAGTTGAGCTGAGTTGTCGGAATGTTCACTAGCATCCAACGTATTGTAAACAGAAGAACGACGTCACTCAATATATGACGAATTCTTCGTTCGCAATAATTTGGGGTTAACTTAAGATGGAAATAAAATTATGTTCACATATCTGATTTCATTGCTAGTTTGCCAACTGTCTTACTTAGGACATTCCGAGCATTTTTTTTTAGAAAATTTGGACAAAGTTGGATAATTTTTATTTCCCCTACGGAAAACGAAATATGCCTTGTCTGGGTCAGAACAAATCTTTTCCAGAGCAATTTAGTGTAAATCAATGCAAATCTGCCTCAGAACGGCATTGTCTATGTGAGAGCTGAAGAGCATGGATGTTATATCAACCCAAAATAACGTTCCTTCATGCTGTCGAAAGACCAATGAGGCTTGTGTACGAATTTTGTGTAGCCCAAGTCAAAAACTTAACAGGCCTAAATTGTGCCATTAGAGATCAGTTTCGTAAAACGCAAATCAATTTCTTGTGTGTAGTCACAAGTACCGTACACTCTCTAATGGTGTCACTGTCTCAGTCGCCTAGGAAGTCATGCAATCCAACACAGATTAATCTTGTGCGGCTCCAGTTTTTTTTATTATAAATGCTTGAAGGGTACCGCACTTCTTGCATATAATTTCGTTAGTCCATACTTCGTTCAAGAAGTGCGCCTACATACTTAAACGTAATGGACTGGATTTTTTGTCCACATGGGGGCTCATTGTTTTGCTTATATATTTATACCTCCAACCACCTAGTTCTTGGTTCACAACAACAAATTTGAAAAATACTTCGTTCTATTTTTCTCTTACTCTCAGCTAATCTCTAACAAATTCTCATCTCGTAAGGAAGTGCGTCAATAGTAATGAAAATAAATGCAGACACATTCCGGTAAAAGTTTTCGCTATTTCTTCCCGATTTGTGGGGATGTGTTACGGTGTCGTTCAGCAACACAAGAAGTAAATGCAACTCACAAATTCGTTGAGCGTGTACAATGACTTCTTATTTATTTCTCACAAAACCATGAATGATACCAGCCATACGTATAACTTTTGAACCACCCTTACCGTGTGGCAGCAGACACGTCATGCACAAAACTATCTCATTATATTCCGTTCAGTTGAAATTTCACTCGTTGAACATTGTGTAATTTTTCGATTCATCCGAAAACTTGTGCAATATAATGAAGTACTTAACTCATGGTTCACGGCTCCGCTCTGTGCACCTTTATTGCATCTAACCAAAATCGCATAAAGTCTCACCTAAACAAAAACTTAGCATCACATAGTATATATTATGATGATCGTACAGTATACTCAGATGCTGTTTCATTCAGTGAGGCATTGTACAATTTATTTCGAACATTATGAGCATGCATACAATGGACCGGAGGGTTTCTCTTATGATGGTTTACGTACACAAGGCACACATAGAATTAACTGAACAACTTTATTCAAAAGAAAAAAAAAACATAAGTAGGGACCCGTGGGAGTTGTGTATTAATATGGCTACTCTGCAGCACTACATCTTTAAAACATTCCATCGGAACTCATCTCTAAACTATCTCCCTGTGAATTGCATAAAGTCATTTTGGAAGTATGGCTTCAGAATTTGGCTCTGAAAACAGAACATAGTTTTCATTACATTCAAACAAAAATATCGGAACAAACTCCACATTCACTGTATGGCCGAGTAGCATCACACAGACCAACTCGAAGGGCTCTAACTTCTCATCCCGTGGATCGTGGTCCGATTTGGGCAAATGTTAACGAAAACCCTTTGAAAGCGCCCCCAAAAAAACGCTTATCCCGACCTTATACCTCTGGATCCGCTCGACCGATTTTGCTAATTTTCGAACCTACACTTGCGTTTGTGATCATAAAACGTGAAAAAGAACCATCAACTTTCAGCTCGATTTACAGTTATCGTGAATCGATGACGGACAAACTTTTTTTTATTTCTGAATTGGCATCTCTGTGTGACCACAAAAGTTTGACAAATCCTTACCCAAGGATTCGAATTACACATGTAACAAACTCTTCAGTAAACCTATGAGACTCCGAACGGATCGAAAAATACGAGCGGGAGCTGCAATTTAATTTACATCGCATGAAGCAAACACACGATATTGCAGTAGATGTGTGAATTCGCATACCGAGAAAATTGTTTTTACATAAATATTTAAGTGTTGGTTCGAGCCGAAGGCGATACAACACATACATACGAGATGATATGACCCCATGAACTTGTGCATGGATAACATAATAAAAGCGAGCAGAATGTCAAAGAAAATGTCGTATTCGCTCCTTCGTCGTTTTCATCGCTCATTTTTGGACGCACTATCGAGAAAATTGTTCAACATTCGATTTATATTATGGACTCTTATCTACTAAATTGAAGTTTCAGGATAGACCAAAACGACTTTGTTCAATGAGATGTAGATCGAAAGGGAACAACATGATTTAGGCTAAGTTGATCGGAAGTCGGAAGTAGATAATGTAGTTTGCTTTGTTAAAGTAATGTTGAGTGAATTGCTTATACTCAACAAAAATCGTGTTTCTAACTTAGGCTAGGACGCTTGTTTTTAGTGAATTCGCATTCGGCTCGTGCATTCGTTAGAAAAGCCCTCTATCATCCGTTAGGAATAGTTATTTGTGTATACCTGATATTTGGATGACTGATTTTAGGCAATTTCGCGAAGCCAAACGAAGTGAGAGCTATAAACGAAAGTGCCATGCAAGGGTTTAAAAATTCGAGAAAAAATCCGAAAGTGCCCTAACTTTTGACCGAAGCATTAAATAGCTATTTCCAATACGAGTATTGAAATGAGTAGTAGTTTCACGAACTAGATGTGAGTTTGCTGATACGAACACCAAAATCACCACAAATTAAATATTGTTTTCTGAAACTTCATGCAAAAACACATCATCAATCATAACCACCGCAAAATCTACTACAGTTTTGGCAGATGCGTGCGCATAAATTTATATCTTGGGGTTTCTCGAATTTGTCATTCGAGTAGTTCAACGAGGAAGATAGTAGGAAATTCCAACAAGAGCGAAGCGATGACCGTAGTTTGCCCAAGCTGGAATTTTCAAATTTTCCCCGAGATGAACACAACATTTTTCATATGTGCGTGGAACACCTCTATGTGTTGAAAGTTTTGCCAGTTACAAAGAACTTCAGGGTATGAGGACACGATAACTAAAAAAAAGACTTTCGACGACAATATTCTCAGTCATTGTGACAATTTTCCGAGACGGAATATTGCATGCCAATGCTTCCTGTTGAAGTTTATAGTCTTGAACTGTATTTGCGTGCAGTCTAGCAACGATAAAAAGCTCTTAAAAATGCTAGTGTGCCGAAAATGAGGGAACTTTTTTATTTTTCTCGGGTTATCGGCACACTAGCGTGAAAAGTTGTGTACGTACCTGTTGTGACGGTTGTTTTTAGGCATTTTCGCGAGTTGTAGCCCGAACGAAGTGAGTCCCCCTAAAGAATGGTGTTTTCAGCTTTCGTGTTGAAACGTAAGCATCAATTTAATGTAGCCCTTTGTTCCAAGCAAAAATTGCAATGGAAATGAAAAAAATAACTCACACAATGATCGGTCAAATATCCATTAATAATTTTCAATTTTTTATTACTTATTCGACCGGCGTAAAATACACAGCAATTAATTTTTCAATTTTGCCAATGTTATATTGCTGGCACTGGCAAAATCTGTATTATATGAAAGAACAACATCACTGGTAGTCCTAGCCGTGTACCGAGCCGAATGGAACGAGTGTGCTCTGCGCTCACACTTCATTTCGTAAAACTCGTACAACAAATACACACCGGAGCAAAAGCAAATATTTTATCAAAACAAAAAGCACGAACCAAATGAATAATTTCATCCGTATAACAGTGCAATCTATTGCCAATCGGGTCTCGTACATGACCTGCATATACGGTTGGAGCCACTGCCAACGGAATACAAATGCTCCGACCGTTTCTCCTATCCCATTTTCAACGTGTTCTATATAATATGTGCAGTTGTATTATTGGTGAGCTATGTATACGAAAATGAGTAGACGTAAAATTTTGTGCTGAGAATGCACACACATAGCTCATCCCAAATGAAGAACTGATGTGTAAAATCATCTAAAACTGAATATAAACGTGTAAGATATAGGCAGCCTGCTATCCATACCTTCCTATATGTAGGGTGTGTGTATTCCATACTCGCATTACAATTTTTATAATCTGTCTACCCGGGATAATAATATTTTCTCTGTTGAGGCAGGTTATAAGGATATGATGTGATAGGTAGAGGTTAATGGAACAAAAAATTTGAATTTCCGTTTCTGCTGCAATTTTAATGTGCTTAAGCGAGAATAGTTTAATATGCAATTGAACTAGTAAATGTTAACGAAGTTTGAAAGATTAATCGGTCTTGCACGGTAGAAAAGAGATGTTCAGCGAGAGAGGTAGCAGGAAATTCACTTAGAAAAATGTTATTTACATCATAAAGCACCTCGCACTGACTTGCTGCTGCATTCGTAACGAGAACTACGGAGATAATATGTCAGGTGTGAAAGTTTAGAAATTTCAAAGCAGCGTTTCTGCAAGAGAGTTTTGTTTATCTAGTCAAAGGAAGGTATCGCATAAAAGTACATTCCGAAAAGATAAAGGATCTACGTTTGATTTTTATGACTTTGTTAAGAGCCATTGTTACAAATTGATTATGGATGTGTCCGTTTCTGCAAGAGCAAACAGAATGACCGTTGGTCGATAGGTACTTGTATTTTGAGAGTTTGGTCAGTGTTAGGCGTGTTCAGCAATTCTTTGCCTTCCGTTCACGTATAAAAATTTAAATTTAAAAATTTGTGCCGCCGTCAGCTGGTTAAGATTCTTAACTTAAGAAGAACAACCAAAACCATTTTGTCACTCATCCCAAGGGGCTCACAATGCCCAATAAACGACCGACCGAGTGACCTCCTCAGTCTCTTAGCTCGTAATTTATTCTATCTTGGCAATAATTCATAAAAATTTCACAGTGGAAGAAATGTGAATTCCGACTTGTTTCTAGTATGGGATTTTGTAAAATTTGTATTAAGTCGAAATTGAAGCCATTCGAAATAAAATTCTAAGAAACTCGAGGCATTTTCGGCAGGAGAGTACTCTTTGATCTTAGATATGGAAACTGTCAAAGTTCACCGAGGGTGCAGGAAAAATTTCATTTCACTGTCAGACATTAGGGCTCTCACTAAATCACAACACATGTTTCATCCATGACCGACCATTTCCAACGATGCCAGAGAGCTCTCGAGTTGTTGCCGTAAAACCTGTATAAGTTAACCACCTTCACAGAACTCAATTGAAATGAGGATATTTAGGCTACGAATTCTATTGTAATATGAGTATGTTTTGAGACAATTATGAATATAGCCGGTGTCCCGTCTTATTTGCGCGAATATCGACTCTGAAATCACAAATTTAAGGTGGTCAACTTATACAGGTTTTACGCGTCGTTAAGTTCGAAATGGAACGGTTCATCAATCAGTCCACTTTGTACTGCTGCTTCGAAACGGGCCTTCACATCACTGTCCTTCAGACTATCTACGCTGAACTTAGGGCGTGCATTTATCGTTATGTTGTAACACTTTGGCCACTGACATCTCAGTTTAATCTTGACAAGAGCATGATCGGAATCATACAATGTTCCCCTGTAGCTGTAGACATCGTAGATGCTGTACCTTTCCTCAATCATCACATGGTCAATTTGATTTTTGGTCACTCCATAATTCGAATTGCAGGTGATTTTGTAGATGTTCTTCCTCTGGAATTGTGTGCTTCGGATGGTCAGACTCTCGAAAGAATTGCCTACATTTGAGCTAAAATTCTTGCCCGTGCCATCCCCATGGCTTTTTTCCGATTGTCTTCCGTGCGAAAACAACCCCCTGCCGAAAAAAAGTGATTAGGGAAACAAGTTGTTCTACAAGTTTCTCAGAATTTTATGGCCGGTTCCATCGGGCTACAATTAATGGAATCGGGGATGACTTGAATTTTGATTGGTCGAAGATTTCACAAATTCAGTCTTGATGCATCAAATGAAGAGCTAGATTTTCATATTTTTTCTAATATTTGATTTCTACGCTAATATTGCATAAATTATACCTAAGGACCCAAATGTCTCTTTTTTCCCCGCAGGCAACGAAGTACGAACTCGTGAATACAAGAATCTAGTATTTCATCTGCTAAGCACAATAGGTGAATTGTAAATAAAAACCAAAAACAATTGAAAAACGGTCGGGATTCACTTTCCTTCGACTAAACGTTTAACTTTACCTGGGTTTTCCATTCTTCGGGGCTTACAAATTACTGGAGTGGAAAATTACTTCTCCACCTCCTTCGTACGTCGAGTATTGCAACCGAAGTCGTTTACGATCCATTCGTCCATCAGCTAGTTTCCAGTCCGAGAGACTTGAGTGTATCGTTCACGCCGGACCAGGTGGAGTCGGCACTGAAAGGGTTCGATGCAAATAAGGTCTCGAGTCCAGACTTCGTCCCGATGATGTTTTTCATGAGGCTATCGCAGTCATTGAGCCTTCCGCTCTGCATCTTGTTCAATAAATCCATTGACCAGAGAAAGTTCCCCTCGAGGTGGAAAGATGGTTTCGTGTCTCCGGTGTATAAAGAGGGAGACAAGAACGATGTTACTACCGACCGGTTACCATCTTGTGTGCGATGTCGAAGATCTTTGAAAGGCTGATTTTTAATAAGCTCTTTGTTGACGTAAAATCAGATATTCATTTCTCCCAGCATGGGTTCTTTGTGGGAAGATCAACGCAAACGAATCTGATTGAGTACGTCTCACGGGTTGCGAATGCCATTGTAGACGGTGGTCAGGTAGACACTGTATATACAGATTTCGCGAAGGCCTTCGACAAGGTGGACCATGGAATTTTGCTGAACAAATTGTGTTCGTTTGGTTTTTCCAACGGGATGATCGAATGGTTTTCAACCTATCTCCGAGACCGATCTCAGTATGTCGTGATTGGTGGTTGTAAGTCTCAGAGGATTGTACCGACTTCTGGCGTCCCGCAGGGATCCATACTTGGTCCGTTGCTTTTCATTATTTTCATAAACGACTTAATGGCATCGCTTACATCTTGCTCCGGTTTTGCGGATGACCTAAAGCTGTACAGGGTCATTAACGATGAATACGACTGTCAACTGCTTCAGGACGATGTCACGAAGGTGGTAAATTGGTGCAAAGCTAACAATATGCTTCTCAACGTTGGTAAATGTGCGGTGATGTCCACGACCCACAGCCGTAACAAAGTGCTATTCCAATACAATGTTGACAACCAGGTTTTGAAGAGAGTTGAAACGAAAAAGGACCTTGGTGTCATCATGGATGACAAGCTGTCTTTTATGTACCACATTGAGGATATCACACGGAAATCGTACAGACTGGTCGGATTTATTTTTCGTTGTGGCAGATATTTTTCAAAACAATCCACAATGAGTCTACTGTTCGCATCATTAGCCAGAAGCCGACTTGAATACTGTTCGACAGTCTGGAATGCTTTCTACGCCAACGCTAGTGACCAAATCGAGCGAGTACAGAGAAAATTCACTAGGCTGCTGTATTACAAATTTCGCATTGCTTTTCCTCGTCCTGAATACAACGTCAGACTGAAGCATTTGAAAATGCACTCCCTTGAGACTCGGCGTTTGGAGAGTGATGAAATTATGTTGTATAAGATCGTAAATAATCACGTTGACACCCCGCTTTGTGATATGCTTTCATTTCACCGACCGACGAGATCGACGAGACATGTATCTACGTTCTACCTACCGAACATGAAAACGAACTATCAAAAGAACGCGCCACTGAACAGGATGCAATTGAATCATGATCAATATTTCCGTGAGCTGGAAGTTACTGGGTCGACGCTGGGTGCATACAAGAAGCGCATTCGAGACTATTTTGACTGGTGATGAGTTCCCTTTCTTTTCCTTTATGTAGTTAAGCTTTTTCTTTGTATTTGTTATAGTTATCATGACTTGTTTTGTCGTGTTTTTGTTCTGCGTAATTTACTAGTTTAAACTTTAGTGCTTATTGTTCAGCTTTTATGTAGACTGACTTGTTATTGGGCTTCGGCCTGTTGGTTGGTCTTTAAACGGTGAAATAAATAAATAAATAAAATACATTGATAATGTATGAAGCGCACACTTTCTTCAGAATCCTCCTGCGCGTGTCATTTATGAAGTTAAAGTTCCACAGTTTAGAAGCAAAATTACCATTTTGTTGACTGAACGAAAGCCAAAAAAAAATCTCCGAATTCGTTTCTGCGAAAAAAACATTCGAGTAATCAAAAACATGGAAAATGTGTGAATTTGTTGAAGAAGAAAAAAATTTCCCAATTTTCTGAATATTTCCATAAAACACGAAAATAAAAACTGGGACAACGTGTTACACATCTCTAAGCGAAAATTTATTCCATCCATCATATTTGACCTGCACTTCCTCCGTATTGTAACGTTCCACGTGTTTTACAACACAAATGACAACACATTTTTTCTTCACCCCGGAAAAATATGGATAATAAAATCGAAAAGTCAGAGAAAAAGCACAAAGGAAAATACAGATGAAAAAAGTTCAAGTGATACGAACGAACGTTCCTTCTTAGTGTTACTTTAAGCATTTTAGTGGATATCGAAAATTGTTATTGGTAGAATAAGGAATTTTCTTAAACATTTCCATTGTCGAACATGAATAGAGGAAGGGGAATGTATACATGGAAGAAAGAAGAACGAAAAAAAGACGAAACGAAATCTATTTGATCAATTCAATATTCTGAATCGATACTTTTCAAATGCAATAAATCATGTTCTCAACGACATAAGGTTGGTAGATTTTATTGAAAATGTAAAAAGTTTCTTTTTCACTTCCAAACGACAGCGACGACGACGATATGTGTGTATGTAAAAGTTAAATTTCTGCGAATTTTATTCAATTCTCTTGTTTTGTTAGTAGACGTTTTCTTCTTATTGTTAGACTCGTACGATACGAAAAGTGGTCGTAAGAGTCTATCAGGTCAGCTCACCCATCTATCGTGTAAATGTTTTCTTCCTAGCACATTCTATCGTATTCGTATCTGCTTCGAAATTGTTGTGTTGACAAGTGTGAATGCATTCCTCGCTCTCGGCTCTGATGCTTAGCAGTATCATCAAGAAAGTCGGTGTGTTCTCTTCAATGTTGTGGATTAAAACTGACGTTTCTATTTCTAAGCACATTGAAGCTTCATTATTTGGGTAGTTGAAGTGTTCGATGCCCTCAACGAGCCGTATACAGAGGAACGACATATTTTGTAGTATTCCATGACCTTGTTCCGTGACTAAAACAAGCTTTGAATCAAAATATCTCGAAATGAAATCCATTCAGCCTTAGAGCATGTTCATGCGAAAGTGTTTCAGTAGCATACCACGTTTCTCTAAGAAAAGTGTCACCGATTCCGAGCTATTTCAAGGCTCAATTTCGATGTCCACGGAACAGGTCATGGAATGTGCCATATGTATGACACCAAGTCAACCATCCACGATAAATTCTGCATACAAAACATCTGAGATATCAATTGACGCCAAAATAACTCTGTCTCTCTCTGTCTATCTCTCATCAAATTCATGTTCTATGTGTTTCCTTGTAAATATCATTCAGTCAAAAGGAGGAGGACGAAAGTCTATTGACGATGTTGTGTCGTTAAAACGAATAAGTGATTCCGTGCGAGCCTACTTTCCGAACGCTACCTGTTTGCCATTTCCATTTTTTCTTCTCCTTCATCGTTCGTCTCATGAATGAAAATTTATTTGATCAATGTTCCAAGTGTCGATGCGTCATACACGATGTATAAGCGGAACTGGAATTGTAACTTTTAAGGCCAAATCCTATTCCGACGAGTATACGTGCTAATGATACAAAAGGGTGTGTGGACTAATTTAGAGTAATGTCAATACGGGAATTTTCTGGTCTCACTGTGGAATGGAATGGTTTGCTCTTTTTGAGAATCGATACTAATCTTGTGAGAAAGAGAGAATAGATGTACGCTGGTGCTAGTTTCATTAACGTAACAAGGTGGTGTTCAGAGGGAGCCACCTCCAAAACTCTTCTGCCATTCTAGCGCCCTCTCAACTTTCAAATTTTTTGTTTGTCGTAACAAAATGGGCTGGGGAATTAGGGCCTGACTGTTTTTGGTTTCACAGTTGGCTTTTGTAAGGTACACATTTTTCCTACTACTCAATGCATTTTCATTTAGAATAAAATACTTAAGGACACCTACAGCACTTCATTCTGTTTTCACGCCATGGCTGTGTAAGAAATCAAACTTTCTAACCGCCCCAAACAGGTACGTAACGTACTGTTGCATACATGTACGCTCAGGGCAGTGAAATTTTTTTGGTAAATGTTCTCATTATCGGCCCGTTGCATATATAAATTCGATTCGTTCAGTTTACGATGAAAATTTACAATGTGGCAGCCACATTGTGGCTAATTTACATTTTCAATATTCTGCAAAATTGTTTGTTTAATGGAGGAGGGCCAGTCAATAACGAAACTTTAATAAAATTTCCAAAAAATTTTCCATTCATTAACTAGACGGATTTTATAGAAAATATGAGTCTAATTAGCATCCTATACATTGAATGCAATGTATTTTGATAGTTAATTGGGAAAATTTTTTCCAATCCAATTAAAATTCGCGGCTATCGAAAGTTTTAAAATGTTCAATGAATTTTGCAATTTACATTTTAAGTTTATGAGACTGTTGTTTTGGAGCCGAACAAAAAAAACTTTGATTTTATAAACAAATGAAAGAGAACAAAATTTCAACAACTGAGGTATAATACCTCAGGTATTCATTGTATTTCACATAGGACTTGATATAACGCGTAATAACAACAAAGCGTTTAGTACAGCAATTTGGCTGAACCAACAAGCATGCGAATGACTCGTCGAAAGTTTAGTATTTTTATGAAAGTTTTCGTTTTACTGCGATTAAGTGTTCGCCCGCCACTACTTTGCTACAACGTATCCAATCTGGTATGAACAGATGTCACACTAAAGGTATCAAATGTTTTGGAAGTCCGATACACGACTGTATCACCGATTTCTTTTTCCTAATAAGGCTCGGAGTCAATCGCGTTCAAAAAATTACTCGACCTGAAAATGCAGGTTAAGTAATTTTATGAAGACAAACCTGACCTGAGCCTGAATTTCCTAAAATCGACCTCAAACTTCTCAGACATACCTGAAATTTTCAAGTAATATCTGACAGGTCTGACCTGATCAATATTTAGGCTTCAGGCAATGCATTGCTTCAGGTAAAATTAATTGAATCAGGTTCAGTTGAAATCTGACCTGTTCCAAGCTTCGTATGGAATTAAAAAATAGACCTTGAATCAATTTTTGTTTATTTCACGCGGGCATTTACACATTCGACTACTTTTACTTGCGTCAATATCGGTTAGTTGAGTCCACAATTGTGTTATTATTTGCTCTCGGCTTCCAACGTACATGTTTCATCGACACACTCAAGATCTCCGCCACACGGACACAGTATTGTTTGGAGCCATCCTGTTGAGCAGCTATCGCCCGTTAATCCGGGTAATTGACATTTTCGATTAAACATCCTGCCTAGAATCGGAAGACTGAGATACTTTCAAATTGGAACATGTTCAGCTGTTGCTTACCACAGCAGACTTCGCCTTCATCGCATGAAAAAAATATCGAGCAGGTAGCATTCAATTCTGCTCCAGAACGTGCCAATATTACAAACATCAGCATTATGAGCACAATCGGCCTCATGGTTTTTGTTTAATGAGTTATCGGTTACACTTTCCAATACGCAAAGCGAAATCTAGGTACTTGTTGACCAAACTATTTTTGCTTGATTAAAAGGTAAAGAAATGCAACTCACTGTTAATATGAAAGTCTTTGCTTATGAGAGAGGTCAACTACGAATGAAAGGATAGCAACTGTGTTCTGTACAGCCAGTTCAGCGGAAGGTTGGCAGCAGACTAAAAGAATTCGAATATTTTGCTTAATTTGAGAATACAGAATTGGTTCGATCTTAAGCGTCACATGATACTTACAAAACAATTAAATTTACATTACACGGTCAGCAAACTACCAACATTCCTGGTTACAAATAGAACAAATGAGTATTTTGTTGAGTAACATGAGAAAAATAGATAAGATGTTCACAAAGTACATTCTCGTTTTTCCAGCGTTTTCGGCACTCCCTTTCCCCTGACATAATGCGTTCGGTTTTTTACACTTACTCTCCCTGTAGAAGTTCACTTTTAATTAACTTAGCTCCACCTGTAACTATACATCATCCTCTCCATAGTGCCGACGCTATGAAATTCAAAAAACAATTCCACATTTCTCATCGTAATCAGGTTTTGTTATTATGTGAACTGAAGGACAAAGAATAAAGTTTCTTAATCACCCCCTACAGTTGAGACAATGGAAGTAACAGGTTTCGTTGATTTTTATTGCAAACGTTTTTTTTTAAATTTAAGTATGCAGAGATGAACGTTTATAGATGGAGTATTGAGATTTAAATGGAACAGTAGCAGTCGCTGCGACGCAGCCCTGAATTATACCGAAACCTATTGCGTAAGTCAAAATAGTGCTTCCGCAACTCTACTACGACCTAAACTCTATTGAATTCGACCACTTCCAAATTCAAAGCCCTATTACATCCGTATGCCTATCCATAACCCTAGTTCTTCTAGTTTTCAGTTCCACCCGAAAAAATGTACGAAATGTGTACCTTAAGTTTTGTGTCTGGACCACATTTTATTTAACGAAATGCCAGTCTAAATTTGATCATCAGTCTAAGTGTGGAACATATTCCAGGTAGCTCAATCGGTAGAGCGTCGGACTCACAAGCCTATGGTTCACGGGTTCGACTCCCGGCAGAGACATTG
>JANTFA010036562.1:0-15513 GCA_026413405.1 Phytosciara flavipes | reverse complement strand
TCATTGCACAAACATGTATGGTTTCCCATATATTTTTGTAGTTTCCTTTGATCGACAGCGCCACCATGCCACATCTCGCGTGTAACTCTATGGGACAGGCAGTAAATCTTATTTCAAGTGAATAAGGTCACGTAAGTTACTAGTGTCCATCTTACTCGCTTCCCTGATGCAAAACCGAATGCAAATTTGGAATCTGTCACGAACATTTTTATGAAATCTTGTCTTTCTTAGTCTGCGGATGACACACAGACTAGAGGTGTGCGGGCTACCCAAATTCGGTAGAAAACCTGACCCAACCAGAACCCGACTCGATTTTTTTATCGGGTTTGGTTTGGGTCGGGTCGGGTTTTCGAAAATGTAATCGGGTTGGGTTCGGGTTTTTCTCTAAAATAATCGGGTGCGACTCATTTCAAAATGAAATGAGATGACCAAATCACATGGGTTTTTGGGGTTTTTGAAAATTCAATCGGGTTAGATTCGGGTAGGGTCGGGTCGGGTTTTCGAAAAAACCTCCACCCGCTCACCTTTAACACAGACACAAGAAGTCTTAATTTTCGTGTTGCGTCCTTATAAAAAGAGAAACATAAATTCCTGTTTAATTATGGTATAAATTATGGGGTTCAGTCAATTTACTGGCACATAGTGCACATCAATTTATTCAACATTTATCTTTGCCACATCTTTTTAGTCTCAAGTTACGATCTCAAGGGACGTTTCACGAATAGAAAAACATTTAAGAAAATCTTCAGCAGAGAATTTTTTCACACTAAATGATGGTTTTATGGAAGCAAAGGAGTGATTGTTCTTTCAAAAAAAAGTAGGTCTCTTCGTCACGATATTCCATGCATTTCGACCATTTGAATTTCGTCAACAATTCGAAAATTGTATGTAAGGGGCATCCATAAAATACATATACGCTCGATACCCTCTTAAGGGGAGAAAGGTGTATTCCATAAAATCACGTTCAGACGTGGGGAGGGGTCAAAAGCCGAGCGTAAGTACTTTATGGATGGCACCAGCTCTGCTCATGAGAATCGATTTATTCTTCCAACCCAATTTTTTAATCGTTCCATAAACGAAATTCGATGCATTTTAGAAGTGTGATCATAAAATTAAGTGTGTTAGAAAGGGATGGTCTGTGGAGAAAGAGAACATTTCGTACCGGAAATTGAGTTCCAAAGAAAATTGTTTGCAAAATCAGCAAACAGTTTGCTTTTTATAGTTTCACCGGCTACATTATGTACAGTAACGATGTATACACATATCGGTGTTATTCGTACTAACAAGCCATTCATCGTTCCACATTTTATGTATATAATAGTGTCCCACTGACTGAACAATTGTACAATGTAGAATGTAATTCATTTCCCCCGAGTTTCTCCTCTTTAATGTAGTATTAATGTAGAAAAAGAAATATCGAAAAAATCTTCATGCACTCTAGTCACATCGTCCCGTATTCGGGAAAATTCCGAATTTTCCAAAAGAAAATTCGTGTGGTTCGTTGTTTTCATCATCATTTTGCATGTGAATTCGGGAAAAGTTTCTCATTTCATTTCGTTCTGTCAAGAGTGAATAGTCTCGAAAAACAATTTTTTTTCGTTCTCATAAATTAATTTTTTTTATTTTTTTATTTTTCTTTAGTTTTTGATTTCCATCTTTTTTTTTGATTTGGTGTGTTTTCTTTGAAAAAAAAATTAATTTTTTTTCTAATTTCATCGGCCACCTAATTTTCTTGGTTGTAAACTGTAAATTTTAGTTCGTTTTAAAAATATCATTTCTTGTGTTCGAGTTCGAGATTTTAATTTTCCAATTGATCCAATATTCAATATCGACTACGTATACGGTAGTGCGGTTGTTCGGATATTCGACGTTTTTTTTCTTCTTTCTTTTAAATTATTATTTCAAAAGTGATTCGAGAATATTGAAAAGTTTACCTGAACAAGTGCAATTTCCCACTAGAACAGAGAAAGGTTCATGAAGCAAATCATGTGGAGCTGTGTATCATAACTTGGATAGATAACAGACTATATTTATTAGCTAGAGGAACAGAGATAATTTATTTTTATACGAAAAAATTTTTGCGATTGGAAATAGGGTGAGTGAGGTACATACCGCTATAATTGAACACATTACAATATAACAGATAAAACGCACGTTTTCTTTTTCTTCAAAGGAATAGAGAACCACCATAGTGGAATTTCGAATCTCCTTCTCTCAATAATATTATTCATCTTGTCATGATGTACGGAATCGTATACGGAACACTTATAATAAATGTGTCTAAACATTTATGAAGAAGAAAGAAAATGATGTGAATATGATGTGGAGTACAAACAAGACTTGGGTTTGTCTGTGAAATTTGAGGTTTTTCTTCTTCTTCTTCTTCTTCGTCTCTCGGTTATAACTTCTATTTTTAGATGAATAATAAAAATAGAAAATTTATTATTATAAATTAGTTTACATAGAACCGAACGAAAAAAAAAAATTTTGTTTTTCAATTTTCAAACAATTTCGTTAAGTGTTAAATCTTTTTTTGATGATTTTTATTTTCGGAGTTTTTTTTTGGGTTCTTCTTTATGGAATTAAGGAGATTTTCTTTGCGATGTAAAATGAAAGTTTTGTTGGTTTATGGATTTCGGTTCTATAATTAAAGAGTGCTCGACACTAAAGTCATCAATTGCCAATTGAAGAACTGAATAGTTACAATGAATGAGGGGGAAATGAATTAAAAACAAGGAATGCGGATTATACTAACCGAAGATTAACAAAGAAGATGACAATGTCTGTGATAGGCTTAATTTTCTTAGTTTACCAGTTCTAGTGTTCTAAATGAAGTCTTGCGAAATTGACACATTTTTGATTGCGTTCTTGTTTCTTTTATCAGACCGTTTAACGTTGTTTAGAAAAAGTAACAGTTCTTCGCGTTTTCATTCATTGGTAAAATGTTACAATGCGTACCAATATTTGATCTCGAATTTCAGTCGGGTTGAAGTCATTGTCAGATAGAGCAGATCAGAATGGTTAGTTGGTTTGTTTTTTTTTAAATGGAAATTGCTACAGAGATACATCTCTACCAATACTCTCTCTAGCAAAGGGACTCTCAATTTGTGGTGTCAAATTTACACCTTAATTCTTTGTATTCTACAATATTTAACAAACAACACTGTACATTTTGAGTGACTGTGCTGAATTTTACAAGGTAGTTTACAACAGGTTAAGCCCAATGAAAGTAGATTAGAGAGGTATAGCCATACACCAAAATTTGTTCTAGCCGGAGGACACGGAGATTTTGCATGGTATTTTACTTTTTCACATCGAACGAACTCATTTTTGTAAAGAAATTCTTCATAAATTCCTTCCTAAAGCCCGTTCAAACTCATAAAAAAGCAAAATCCGTGTGTCCTCCGGCTTGTATGACTTGGCCATACCTGTCCATCTACTTTCATTGGTTAAGACACCCACGAAGGCAGATGGCACACAAAATTGGAAACGCACTCACTACAGATTGTGTGCAACGTCAACTTGAAGAAAATAATTTTTTTTTGTTAAGTTGGAATTGTCATACACAATTTTATAAGCACAAATGTCACCACTAGAAAATATTGGTGCCACTGCCTTCGTGATAATCTCAGAGGTGTCTTAACCTGTTGTAAAGAACCTTGGTATTTTACATGTAAACTCCAGAGGCTACTTGATTCACTCACCACCTTAATGAAAGTAGTGCCTTTTCTAGATAGAGTATTGCGCTGATACAACAATTTCGATAAAAACGAACGACTAGTATACAAGGCATACAGTTAGTGGGGCTGTCCATAAATGACGTCTACGGTTTCTTCAGATTTTTAGACCTCCTCCCCCATCGTTTACGATTTTCCTATACCTTTAACATGACGTATCACACTTGGCCAGACCCCCTCAATGCTGGACGTCTTTTATGTAAGCAGCCTCTATGAAGCGGTTAACAGGCCCTTAGTTATGTCCATAAGAGACATACATCTTAAAACTGATGCTCCACAGCACTGCATCTTTAAAACATTTTATTCAGGCTCATTCCTTGTTAAAAGTGCTCACAGCGAATTCGAAAGTCTCATGCGAAGTCTAATTTGAAAACACAGGCAAAAAATAAACATCAAATCCAAAATGGCCGCTGGCTGCCATTTTCTTAGGTCACCGTAAACAATTCTACCGCTTCTACCGGTTTTAATTACCTTTTAAACAAAAGAAGTTATGAATGAAATTCACTGGAAACTTGTGGAATAGCGCAAAAATTCAAAATGGCGCCTGATGGTCATATTTTTAGGTCACTATACCAGCACCTCCGCTTTACGGTAGTCAAGCAAACAAATTGATGGAAATCAGATGAAGTTGACTAAATATATCCAATGAAAGTAGATTAGAGAGGTATAGCCATACACCAAAATTTGTTCTAGCCGGAGGACACGGAGATTTTGCATGGTATTTTACTTTTTCACATCGAACGAACTCATTTTTGTAAAGAAATTCTTCATAAATTCCTTCCTAAAGCCCGTTCAAACTCATAAAAAAGCAAAATCCGTGTGTCCTCCGGCTTGTATGACTTGGCCATACCTGTCCATCTACTTTCATTGAATATATCGACAAAAAAACTCTGTCTTCACTGTACTGTACTTCGTTTTACTCGTGGTGACGCACAGACAGAAATTTTTGACGCTGATTTTTCACGTCTAAGCAACCATCAAAGGTTGGTCCTCACTCAGGTATTGAAATTCAACGTTCTGCAAACGTAAGAATGAAATCATAAGACCATCGTACTTTGTATCAATGAAAGTGGAGACAAGGTACGGCCAAGTCATACAAGCCGGAGGACACACGGAATTTGCATTTTTGTAGCATCGAACGAACTCATTCTTCAAATTTATGATGAAATTGTTTACAAGAATGATTTCAATGCGAAAATGGAAAATCGCTTGCAAAATTCGAATATGTCCTCCGGTCCATACAAATTCAACCGATTGGCCAACCTTGTCCCTACTTTCATTGAAAATATAGCCTTGTAAAGGCTGACAGATAGGTTCGGCCTACCCCGTTTGTCATTGTATCGAGTAGTGTAATGACACCATTTTAATTTATTGATGAAGGACTCCTTTGCTCACTAATGCGAGTAACGAACACGGACAATCTATTTAGCCATCACATTGACCGACAAATGATCCATAATAGACAGCCGTTTTCATATTTATCTCTACTAAAGTCTACGGAATTTATTCTGAGACAATCACAAAGGCGGATATTGAGGGGAGAGTGCTTCGTGTTTTAAAAGTTTTTATTTAAAAAAAAATCCACTGAACCGTACTAATTTCGCTGCCAGTAGTGTGTGGCAACCTGTCCTTTCAAAACCTTAGTAAAAGTGAGGTTAGCTGAGAGAAGTTGACAGCTCTATTCGAAATCATGCCGATCATGCTCTATTGTTAACACTGTGAATTAAGAGGCCAAAGTTTATTGTATCGATACCATCGATAGTGTCGATATTATTCTAATAAGCAAGATGAATAGAGAATTGGTTGCATCATAAAAAATTAGCCCCACCACATGCAAAGCACTCAACAGAATCGTCCAGTTACATTGTTTTTTGTGTATTTTCTTCCAGATGTATTTACAAGTCATTTTATAAAAAAAATCAACACGTGACGCCAGTATTATTCGAATCGGAAGTTTTGGTCGACTAGAGAGCACAAACTGAGAAGACTACGTAGCAATCAAAAACCTCAAAAAGTTTCTTTTTTTAACCGATAAAAAACCAAAGTAACAAAAAAGTGTGATAAAAATGACGAGTGGAATCGTTGAAGCTCAACAAAATGGTAACGGTAGCACCAACGGCCAGGAAGAGTCGAAAACAAACCTTATCGTGAATTATCTTCCGCAAACGATGACACAAGAGGAGATTCGATTACTATTTTCAAGCATCGGTGAAGTGGAAAGTTGCAAGCTCATTCGGGATAAAGTGACAGGTTGAAATTGAGTTTTGTTTGTGCAATTTTATTGTGTTGGGCTCATCCAAATGTTTCTTGAACAGGGCAAAGCTTGGGATATGGCTTTGTGAATTACAGTCGTGCTGACGATGCTGACAAGGCGATTAACACGTTGAATGGCTTACGACTTCAGAACAAAACGATTAAGGTGAGTTGTGATGCACGTAAAATTTTGATTCATAACCTCTACGGCTGCTGTTGTGTATATCCGATACGACGGTACTAGTCTATCGAAAATAATCCTATGATAAAACCAACACTTTCTGTATTCGTCTAAATCGGAATCTTTTCGACCGAAGGGTTGCTCTTGTCCTTCAACGGGACTTTCTTTTAATCGAATAATTTTACACTTTGTAGGTTTCTTTCGCTCGTCCAAGTTCCGAAGCGATAAAGGGGGCCAACCTATACGTGTCCGGTTTACCAAAAAATATGACCCAACCCGATTTGGAATCGCTGTTCGCACCATACGGACGAATCATAACATCGCGTATTCTGTGCGACAACATAACAGGTATGTATGGCAATTCCGATGTTTATGTTATTTGATTTCTATAGTCTTGGTACGCCTCGACAAATTGAGTTCCTCGTACGGCCACGGTTCGAAGCCTTTGCCATTTTGTTACATTACCCAACATGGAAGAACCGTTGGTTCTACGGTCTTTTGATTTAAGCCTCGAAGAGCGGCCGTCATATAGTAAAATCGATATGGGTATCAAAATGAATGGTGTCTAATGTGAATTGCAATTGAAAACTAAATTTTTGTTCAAAGGTGTGTCGTCCAGACAACTCGAATTTTTAACGTCGTAGAGCAATAATAGATTACGTTGAATGCGGCGGAAGTCATTCATTACATGAGGGTTAATTTTGTGATACGAGTCTCAATTCACGAGCGTATATTTAAGCAATAGGCCGTGAGAAGTGTTGTTTGACATGTGTTTGCGATGCGAGCCGAAGGCGAGGTATGCAGCTACACGAATCAACATAACAGTTTGCGAAGGTTGTTGCTTAAATCATCGATATAAGAATACCTCTGCCTGTGCAATGTCAAACAGCAGCTTCAATAAAATCTTCTTAAATGTGTGTGTGATATTCGTGTTCAGATACCCAACGGCGTCCAGATACCCAACAGCGACGTTGTCCTAAATTATTCGTTAAATTCAAACTCTTTCTGTTTGTACGAAACACACGTCTTGTCGAGTTTCATTTCAAACAATTTGCAAAACACCACACGAAGCTCTTTCCAATTTTGTGTGCGTGACATGTTAGCGCAGGGTTGTTGTTCGGCATTGCAACCCTCTAGCTTAAGTACACACAAATGAGTTCGCGAATTTCATAAATTGTCCCGAATCAATGAATTACCTCCTACATCCAACGTAGCTTATTTTGATCGCTTTGCCATTCGGAAAGTGGTTATCAAGTGTAATGAAAAATTTCCGTGGATTCAAACGTGCATGTAATGACCACTTTTCGCAGGCGGCACATTGTACATGTAGTGGCAACTTTCCACATGAAAGTTCGAACAAATGTTTTTTCGTGTTGGGTGATGCAATGAATTGGCAGAGGGTTCTAGCCGCGAGCCTTATGAGAGAGTCAATTTGTCACGGGTCCCAGAACTATTTTGTTATGCTTTTCACTTTTCGTTTTTATTTTATTTCAAAATTGTCGACAAAACAATGGCCAATGTAAATCAAATGATCTTGAATTTGGTCGAAAGGCAAAAAATAATAAAAAATTTAATTTTCTGGATTTTCTGTCTTGGTGAAAGTATAAAGTTTGAACATTTCCAGTCACATTAACTTCCAACTGTAGAAAATATTAAAACCGTAAACCGATTCACCATACACAACAAATTTTTTATTATTTTTTGATGTTAAAAACGAATGAAATTGGAAAAGTTTTGGTTGAAGAAGAAGAAAAAACAAACAACAAAAAAATCCGCAAATTTTATTTTTGACAATTTTTATGTTGAGTGGAAGTTTGAAACACATAAAAAATTTTACTTTTTCACTTCATTTCAAGTACAACATATCGTTACTGCAGGTGGAATTGATATAACGGGTATGTACCTACCCTTCATGTAAAAAATGAGTATCACACACATTAACCAACCCATCGACATTTTTTCATAATAATTTTTGGAGATATTCTGGTCGAAAGACAATAGATTCCAAGCCAGCTGTCACACAATGGGACGGTATTGTTAGTTAGTCTTCTCGGACATTGCTTTCGATGAACCGAACTCTTCAGTTTTTTTAAATGAATGCCAACTTGGCATCGCCAAGAGAGTTCAAACGGACTAAAAAGTTGTTGCTCGGCTCACACTACACACAGTCACCAAAACATGATCTCTGTTCTGGAGCCTGTTTTCACCGAGTTGATTCGTAACATTTTGGGGTCTGCCCTATAGACATTTGACAAACGAATCAGCAAAGGCAAAATCGTCAGACTTTTGATTAACATGCAGTAGATTGGGATCACCATCAAGCTTTGACTTTTATGATTGTCCACCAGTTCGATGAGTAATACAATGTTCTACAACATTATCCACTAAATCCCAAATCGATTCTAAGGGGCCGTTCACACATTATGCAAACACCTAACATTTCGAATTTCAGACCCGCACCCCGTGCACGCCAAATTGTATGCAAAAAATGTCAAGAATCGTACACTTTTGTCAGACCCTCCATCCCCCTGTAGAGCGTGCGTAGTTTGTGAATGGATCCTAAGAAATAGCTCAGCCGTTTGCCTAATTTATACCAACTCATTTCGAGTCGAATTTTTGCACCAGAATATATTTCCATTGTTTGGTCCCCCATTTCACGAATAATTATCAGCATACTTGTGTCAACAATCATTGTGATAATGACTAATCGATTGTTATAACTTGCGATAAGAAAGAATCGATTTTCTGATAAACTAACGACACATAATAATGGTAGACGGTAGCACTATGGCATTACGGTGAATTGGATAAGTTTCAAGTTCCATTTATCGTTCAGTTTTACTGACAATTTATTTGTTGAATCAGTCAATGATGTGGTCACACTTGATAAAAGGGTTTCTTTTGAAAACAGCCTACCGAAATCGGACACACTTTCTAGTGGACTTTTTGATATTGTGCCTAGAAAGGTACTCGGCCCCAGAGGCCAGAACAATTTTTTTTTAAATTGATCAACGCTCATGTGGCTCGTGTGAGGTGTACGAAAACCGAAAACATGCAGTTTTCTTATGGAAACAGGGCACAGGGTCGTGAGGGGCGTCATTAGAAAGGTAATTGCATGTAGTTTCGGGGTAAATAGAACGTTGTGGGGTTTTAAATTCATCTAACGGCTCATCTGCACCCTTTACTTGACTTGGACATAACAACTTGGAGCCTGTACACATACCAACCTCCAGTATAGCGTGAATGTGGGGACTTAGAACGATGTAATGCTGCCATATGATCGTTGGCTGAACCCCCTTTTTGCTCCCCTAGACTTTGGTACACATTTAAATGCTTGCAATCAGGTTCAGGTGTGTGCTTCCAGTAGACAGCTTTAACGGTTCCTCTGCATTCGAAACACAATTAAATTATCAAAAACTGTTTACACCTGATTGCGAGAGATCTTTGCTTTACTTCGACACTATTCAAGTATGGAAAGTGTGACGATGAAAGTACAACCGATCGATTTTGGTAGGCTGTTTTCCAAAAAGCTTCGTCATTTTTACTCATTCCCCCCATTTCCGCAAAGGAATTGCATTTCAAATTGAATTGAAATGCGCCGGCTCATGACTGTTGACTGAAGAACAATCACTTTAACGTCCATCCGTCCAATCAAAGTCCAGAAAATTATTTTCATTTCCCAATTGATTTAACGTTCATCATTTTTGTTTCATTTACCAAAAATGTTTTTTGTCATCTCAAACAAAGAATCACATAGAAATGATCTACTTACACTCAACGTGCCGTTTTTCTCCATTCCAAATACTTAAAGGCTTATCGAAAGGTGTGGGTTTCATCCGGTTCGATCAGCGTTGCGAAGCGGAAAAGGCAATTAAGGAGCTGAATGGTACAGTTCCGAAAAATTCAACCGAACCCATTACCGTCAAATTCGCCAACAATCCCAGTAACAACAAGGCCATGGCACCGTTGGCCGCTTACTTAACGCCGCAAACAGTACGACGTTTTGCCGGTCCGATTCATCATCACGCAACGGCGGGCGGTCGTTTTAGGTGAGTTTTTGCAGCAATATTTCTCGTATCCGATAAATTTTGATCCCATGAATCGCGTAGATATTCCCCATTAACTGGTGATATACTAGCGAATGCCATTATGCCTGGTACATCAATCAATAGTTCGAGCGGTTGGTGTATTTTCGTGTATAATTTAGGTAACCTAATAGAGTGTGAGACCTCCGTGAATATTTTCCTGGTTATAACAAACAAAAAAATGTTTCTCATTCAAATCGTATAGCCCCTGAAACCGAAGAAAATGTCCTGTGGCAATTATTCGGTCCGTTCGGTGCCGTTCAATCAGTTAAGGTAAGTGTAAAAAACCGAAGAAAAAAATCAAAAAACAAATTTTTTCTGTTCACACGAATTCGGAAGGTCTTTGATGTTGACCAAAATTTTCGTTTTTTTTTTGTGTAAAAAGGTTATTCGTGATTTACAGACCAACAAGTGCAAGGGCTACGGATTTGTTACAATGAGTAATTATGAAGACGCGCTGGTTGCGATAAACTCATTAAACAAATATGTGCTCGGCAATCGGGAGCTTCAAGTTAGTTTTAAGACAAACAAAACTAAGGGTCAGTAAGGCACAGTCGGCGCGTGATCCGATTATAGGTTTTAATTTTATGATTCACAAAAAACCGAAACCAAAACAAATTTATTTTCTTCCCGTTGACATGTCTTCATCGTTTAACAAAAATTTTCTTTTGAGCTATAAGTTTGTCGATTTTTTTTTGACTTGTAATTTGTGACGGTGAAATTTTATGTGTTTTGACTAAAATTATAGAAAAATTTACACAACAAAGAGATCCGAAATATGATTCACAAGATATCTTCGTCTTGAAAAAAAAAAACAGACGATAAAAAGAGAGAAGAAACAATTTAGTCTAAAGTAATGATAAAGAACAAAACACCATAACACCATAATCGTGATGTACAAACAAAATGTAAGAAAAAATTTCGTAAACTTTAAAGTGAAAATTTTTTTCGAATTGAGAGAGAGACAAACACCGAAGGTAATTTCCAAAGAAAAAAGGAGAAGAAAAAACTAACGAGAATTAGACAGAACATTTACAAAGTAAATTTAGATGTATTTTAATGACAAACCAAATATTGTACCATTGCTAACATATAAGGGACGAAAGATCATTTAACAAAAAGAAGAAGAAGAAAAAATCGGACCGAAAATATCACCACAAAACACACGCGGTTCGTTTTTGGAAATTGCGTTCAAGTGAAACCAAGAACAAAAATATTTAAAGAGAAACACAGAAACTGTTTTGGAAATGTGTTCAGATTTAAACAGAAACAAAGAATTTTAAGGATTTTCTATTCTTGAATAAAATATTTAAAATGTGAAAAAAATATTGCCAACACGAAATGACAAACACAAATCTCCCGACAAAATAATTTTCGGGATTTTTCTTTTCTTTATTCTTACCACCCGTTTGTCACAAGCAAATTCATATTAATTTCGATCTTTGTTCATTTATTCATTATTATCGACGATTTAATGTTTTCACAATTTTTTTCTTTCTTTTTCGAGTCAATTTTTTTCGTTAAAAAATCACATAATGTTACATAAGTTTTTGGATTTTTTTCTTTCAACTTTTAGTTTTGTATAAAATGATTTTCGTTTAATTAAAAAAAATATTTGAATTTTCTTTTCTGTTCAATAAAGTTATCTTTTTGTTGTAAAAAAAACTAAATTAATCGAATCGTTTGATCTTTTATTTACTTTGCTGTTATTTCTTTTGCGTTCCATTTTTTTGTCCTAAAACAAAACATGTCTTCTAAGGATGAAAGTTGTAAGGAAACTATTAGAAACGAAGCTAAATGAATGAAATTGTTCATTTTTCCTATACTTCGCTAATGTGACACTTCCCTTTCTGCATTCAAAATAGAAACGTTTATTATCATAATTCAATGTTACAATAATTGTACATGTGAGAAGCTTACAATCAAATTATCGAAACAGCGTCTAACACAACGGCTTTTACAATTTTGCCTATAATTAATATTCAGAAATCCAGATTCATTCAATGGGAAAATTGTAAGACAACGCCGGGATTAGTTGACAAACTTTAGCTTTAAACGAAAATAAGAGAAAATTGTTTTCAGAGTAGTCCCATTTTCTGCTACAGTGAACCAGTTAAGCGCCGGTGGATCGCAGGTTTTGGTCGCTTCTCTCGCTAATTGATCTTAAGATTACTACAATGGTCTAATCCGGACTGAGTAAAGTGACCTGAACATTTTAAAAAGACATAATTCCTACAAGACGACATAACAATCAAATATGGCTTTTCTAATGATGTGAACAAGCAAATATTGTTGCTGTTGCTTCACTGAACGAAAAAACCTCTACTACAAAACAGCTTCCTTAATTCACCCACATCAAGTGAAGTTCAATAATGTGGCTAAACTTTTCGCGGGAAGACCAGATTTCCAATTCAAATTGCTGGCGTATGTAACATGTGGTAATGGGAGGGAGCATAGGCGAATCGCTTTTTTACCAATTTTTACGAGACCCATTTATACCGAATTGTTTCTACAGTCACAGGGGTAAAATATGCGACTAACCTACTGACATCTAGTGTAATAGGAACGAAATTAGTAGTAATGGAATACCGGCGGCTCCTAACAATGTCTATTCCGGTAAGCCGCGTGGAAGCGCTGAACCCAACTACACCAGATTTGAATCGCTTCAATTAGCTGTGTTTTGTTTACACGTCTGACAATCAGTTTTTTCCTGTTGCGATTGAGTTTCGAACCCTCGCACTGGCAACTCAAAGTGGAAAGTAAACCACTACGCTATTGAGTCATTTAGAGTAGATACTACGGGCGAAAAATCAGCAGAAGTGGAATACCGGTGGCTCAAAGAAATGTCTTGACCAGCTTTCCACTCAACCACCCCAGAAACGAAACAAATCAAATGTTTGCTGCAGTAGTCCTCAACTGGCAACAGGCTTTTTTTCTGCAGCGATTGAGAATTGAACAATCACACTGGCACAATTGAGTAGTGTGAAGCATACGAGGTAACTATTACGAATTGCGTTACAGAAATTGAAAAATTTGACAAAAACAGTTTGAACAAAACTCTCCTGAGAATTTAATCATCCGCATGCACACTGTAGAGTTGTTATGAAAGTCTCGAAAGTTTGAAAATATCTCGACTTCGTCGCGTATTTCCGACGTCGTTTAGGAAAAACTTTGTTCCTAACTCATGCTAAAAGACGGTAGGAAAATACCTATTCACATCTCGTAAGACAATACGTATTTCGAATTTCTTAGACTTTCGTTTTTCATTAAGGAGGCGAACGAATACACTAATACTCAAGAATATTTTTAAAACTTACATCAATGGTTGTGTGACTTGAATGCATACAATATGCAGTGCATCCCATCATACCAAAGAGTATAATTGCTACGAAAACAGCGAATGTCTCTTAAAAGTGTTGCTTACGAAAATTTCCAGCAGAAAGTAATGTTGAACTCAAGTTGATGTGACCTGAATTTACTTAAAACTTTATCCGACATAAAGTAGAATAAATTCAATTGAAACGTTGCCAAGTTATTTGAGTTTCTAAAACTGTTTTCCTTTCATACTCGAAGGAAATTCAAATTCAACTCAGGACAAGCTTTTTTCTCATTTAATTTCAAGTCAGGTAAGATTACTTCGACCGAAGTCCGGCAGATTGCTATAAACAATATATTCCAGATGAAGACTTGACTCACTTTAATCGAAATTTCTTTTCGTTTTTTAAATTTATTGTTTTGTGATAAAGAGCAAAACTACTCATTTTCAGTTTAAATCTAAAATTCTCATCGGCAGCCAGAGTTTTCTTTGGTATTGCCCCGACCGACCGACGTTTCCATAAAATATATGTTGGCAGTAGAAGTAAGTTTTTATACAAACAATAAGAAGATGGTGGATAGAAAAATGTTTCGGAAGTAAAACTAGAAAAATTATAAAGTTTAAAAGTGCAGTAAGTGCACAAAATATGACATTCGTTCTAAACGAATAGATTAAGTCTATAATAAAGCAGTATTAACAGAAAAATGAAGAAACAAAAAAAGAAAATTATGACGACAAAGTTGGTTGTGCAAAACTCCTGGAGCGAGAGTTTTTAAATATATCGCCGGCAAAGAAATAAATTATAAATGAAAATAAGAGAGAAAAATAAACTTAAAATAATTCACCAAAAGAGTTAAGAGGTAAGGAAAGAAATTAAAACTTTTTTCGTTGAATTTATTAGCACAAAAATTTACAGCATTCGTTCAAAAACTAATTCCATTCAAAATAAAATACCACGACTCCGCACAATGCTGGAGTGTAACAATAAAAGTTTTCCAGATACGTAACAATTTATACATAAGACGTGTATCCTGAGTTCATTATAATTTTCCATAGAGTAAATTGAACAATAGATTATAGCATTCGAAATGGGAAAATCGAATGTAATGTGGAGGAATACATACCCATTTTGGGTTTGTATCCTATCCGTTCTTCCGTATCATTGGTTAGGTGGAGGTTTAGTTCATAAAACTTGTAGCGATAATGGTCTGTCTTTATTGATCTACAGTCCACTCACGTAACAAAAGTCCGAGTCATTTTCTGTACTGCAGTAAAATAAAAACTTCGTTCAAATGTTTCTAACACGAAAGCAGCCATCTTACAGCCAAGGGCAGCTGCAACAAATCTACGTTGAAAATTTCACGCAGAACATAGTTGTTCAGTAACAGGTGATACAGCGAAAGGTGATATGCAATAATGTAGTTTTGTCTCGCTCGCAGCAGTAAAATTGACATTTAACTACAAACAACACCAAATCCTGGAGTTCTGGTATCCTGATGAAGCCCAAAAATAGTTTTACTTCAAGATTTAGAATCAGATTGATTCTCGGGTTCATAACTTATACGTATTCGATGCTAAATTGTTTAGAAACGGCAGATGTATCGCGATCATATTCGGAAAATTTGTTACTTCGTTCGTTTAAAGTATTCGGTTTTTTTCTCGATTCGAGGTCTGTTACTTCATTTGTTACAACATACAGTTTTGTACATAATGAAATGCTATGCCAATTTATTACGATCATCGCTGTCGGTAACAGATGACTAACCCGTTTCTGAAATGAAAGACTTGAATTGAGCAAAATGAAAGACTTGAATTGAGCGATGGCGGGATTCTGAACTGAACCAAAATTCTGATTTTCCAATTCTCTAATTAAGAACTGAAAGGGAATTGCTCCCATTAGAGACCATTTTGTACAGTTTCTATATGAACTAAAATCTTTTT
>JANTFA010036451.1:0-14335 GCA_026413405.1 Phytosciara flavipes | reverse complement strand
TTGAATTTTTAACTTCTCCCCCTGCGTCACGCAAAAAGGGTGAAATATGCCACAAATTTGACCGTCACGTTCCCAAGGAGTGACGTCATTTGTGTACGATCCCTTTGGTATGATCACATTAGCGCAGTCAGTGGCAGTCTATGTGCAAGCGATTTCGCCTGAGTGAAACAACAAACGAATGTGAAATTCATCACATCTTTATGAGGGTGAATATTTTGCCGTCGATGTAACTTTTCTTCCAACTAATTTTGGAAATTCGATCAATTTATCAAAACTCCGTCTAAAAACCAAACGAGACAGCATCATTTTGCGCTATGTGGGTCTTATATCGATTAGACTTTTATCATAAACAATCATTCAAACAAAACACAACCATACCCATTTACAATGTTGCCCAAGATGAATCTTAATAAATCATCACATAATAATACACCAATGGGAATTAATAAAAGTTCCCATAAAACAATGAGGGAATAAAATCCACCGCATTAGTACCATTCGTCGGTGTCATATTTTATTATTAACTCCGACATCAAGTTACTATTATACAATCTTTTCAATCTCCACATATAGCACGTATACACATACACATCCTAAAGTGACCAAATCCATTATCGCCCAAACAAAAATAAAATCAAAGCCACACATAAGTTATAAATATATTAATAAGCCGAAGACGAGGAAACAGCATCGAGTGTAGTGGATCCGTGCGCCGCAATGTATGACTTGGAATGTGGATGTATGAAAGGTATTATCACTTGTGTCCCTTGCACTTGGCCATGCTCTTTTTTTTATTCAAAGGCAGCCCCATGCCAAAAAAAGACCATTATGCCAATGTGAAGGAAAACCGCATAGTATCATTGGCAGCACCGTCAAGGTTGCCATCTGGTTGCTTTTTTTAGTAATGAAATGGTTTACATGAAAGGGAGCCTGATGTCAACACTTCGATTTAGGTGAAGTGTATGTAATATCTATCTAGCACGCATGGATAAGAACATAGCTTCCTCAATGTAATTCCGAAATGATTCAGAGAGCGAAGTGGAATAGAACGCCCAAAAATGAGATGAATAGATAGATACATTGGGTGGGTGTGTAGACTTCTGCACCTTAGCCGACGCTTCTGCATCTTAGCCGACGATGGGCCTGTTGTGATTGACCCGAGGATTGACCAGCATTCGAAATAAAATCTTGTATAATGTCATATCCATCTGAAATCATAGATGGTGGTAGCACCCGAAAATCGTTCTAGGATTCCAATTATTTTGTGAGATTTTTTTTGAAGTAGATAAAGGTAATTAGATGAAAGTAGCAGCAGATACTATAATCACATATGATTAGGAAAGACCATATGAATAAATATGTTCACAACGGGATTTGAACCCGAGAATCGTATGACATGAGTCTATTACGCCACCGATAGAGCTAACTGGACCCTTAAAGATGGATAGATTGCGTCGAATCAGATCTTCGGATGCTGGGAACGAGGAGTTGGCAAAGTGTAGTGAATGACAGGCTACGTTGGAACCAGATTCTCGATAAAGTAAAGTAAGGATCTAGTACCTCACGCCGTATGGAACACTACATCAATTCGACATCTGACACTCTGTTGTAGAATCTTTCGCCTACAACTCAAGAAAGAAGACATGTATCGAGTCGACTACTTCTGGTATTTAACGCTACCACATATGATGTTACGTTGATACAATCAGGTCTTTGTTCCGAGACTGCATTTCTGATTGCAGTCTAATGGTTCCTAGGAATTAGGCTGTTTCCAAATTGGAAAGTTCTTAGTCGCGTCGAAGTTTCTTTTGCTACTTTGACAAAAAAGATTTAAAGTCTTAGTTTCCTTTTAAGAGTTTCATGTCCTAGACAGAGGATCAATCTCGTGCATGAACTTTTAATTCCAAATTGCATCCTTGGATCATATTTCAAACTATAACCGAGAATCGGGGAACCCAACCGCTATTGAAGACTGTTCGCTTTATTCTGTCAGATGTTTGTAGCATTCAAATCATTGATGATTCAAAGGAGTGCTTCATTAAAGCCTGCTGAGAGCAAGTTTTAGGTAACATTCTTGTGGAACATTGTTCCTAGCTACGCCTCACAAATTACGTTCAGCGCACACGTCTAATCGGATCAAAAAAAAGACCATTGCGGAATACAATTTTGCTATTTATTGTATGAAAATCACAGACAAAGAAGCCAGTAAAAACAATAAACGAGAAGACATGGAAATCGATTAGGTATCTACTCTAACAACATTTACCCATAAATCATTTTTATTCCAAATTATATTTGTGTATTTGACACATTTTTCGGTACATAGACACAATAATATAAAACGAACGAATATCATGCCAACACGAAACAGAACAGAAAAACTCACATCTCGATAAATGTATCCCCTTTTTTACAACATTTTTGTATCATTCTCCGATTGTATAGAAAAGAAAACTTTTTCCCGAAAAATATCATTCTTGATTTGATGCTATTACACCTATCCTCACACATTTTTCGATATGTATCTACCACACCATGTGTTACTTGTTATAACTTTTTGCACCCGTGAACACAACAACATCTAGATATAGATTTGAGTTTCGAATCGGAGTACATTATTCTTGCACATGAGCACGTTCATTTTGAGGGGATTAAGTCCGCAAAGATTCGTTCAAGGCAAGAGCCAATATTAAAATGTCAATGAGGATTTGGTTCTGGTGATGTGCCGAGAATGAAGACGAGGAAAATTTTTTAAATAAATAAACAGACGCAAAAATCACCTCAATTGGTTGCATTTTTTATGCTTCAGGTGTGAGCCCCCAGTGGAAGACATTAATTTTCCTTTTTGCATTTCTATTCTTTTGTTGTCTCTTGCGATGATCTTTTGTGGAAAACGTAATAGAAAGACTAGCCGTTTTAATGTTCATTTATTATTCGTCACGTATCTTCCATATTACACTCAGTCGATTGCTTGGGCTTGATTTTGAATATTTTATCAAGGGTATCATGTCGTGGTCATGCCAAATGAAACTTTTAGAATAAATCTGGGTAATTCGCAACAAATACACCAACCAATCTTCCCGCTTTCATATTCTTTCAATATAATTCGAGTGGATAATTGTTTTTGAGAATCGAGATGAAGACACTTGCTTTATCGGCGCTATAGACGAGTGCACACAAATACAGAAGCGTTCGTTTATCGCAGTGACAGTTTTATAGCAAAATTTAAAGCAGGGTCCGAAGGAGCAGGGTCGAAAGCTTGGGCGAAAAAAAGCAATTTTTTGCGGTGGTGTCACTTGGAAACTGTAAATTATTTTCCGATGATTTTCGTCTCATAGCCATTTGTTGCAACAATCATTGAAATATTCAAAGAACCTGAAATGCAGCCAGATTAAATTGCCAAGTGACCGTATTCTGTTTCTCTTTTTCTGCCACAGATTATAATTGCTAGAGAGATAGGAGTCCTAGCTTCCCAATTAAGGAATGTATTTTTGAGGGTAGAACAGTAAAATTCAAGTCAATTCGTCCATGAAAGTACAGTGAAAGAAGAGTTTTTTGTCAAGTTTTCTGTACGAGTAACAATTTTAGCTAAATTTCACCTGATTTTGGTGAATTTTTTTTAAGAGTTTAATTTTTAAGTTAGACCACTAATGGGACTTTCGAAATTACTGAAAGCCATTTCAACAAAGGGGTGATGTTAAATAGCACGATCTGAAGATGCAGTTTTGAAGTGTTGAGCCCCTAGCTGCTTCTGCATTACATACTCTTCTACGGGTCCTCCTTATGTTTTAACTAGTCTTCACAGGAGCAAAAGCAGGTGGTAATATTGGAGGGGGAGCTAAAATTGCACTGAAAATGCTTTATATGAGACCAAAACAAATGACTTGGATGCTGAAAGAACTTTTTTGCAAATGAAGCTGAAAAGGTTGTCGTTACCATTTATGTAGGTTACCCAGTATCCATCCCATGTCTTGAGTGCCAAGAGTTCATCGGTGAGATGATATAGATCTCATAGAGAGTTGATATGTTTTAGTGCTGGTGGGATTTGATTTAAAAAGTGAGAAAAGTGAGTTGGTGCCTGCAGTTTGCCCGCCGTCACCCATTTCAATTTTGATGGAATACAAATTCAATAGGTTTATTCCAAATAACTGTAAATATGAACTTTGACAACCCGACGTCGAACGTCACCCATAGACAATCGTTCAGGTTATGTTGTCTATGGGTGACGTTTGAGAAAAGTTCGACTATTCAAATGGCCTTGGAACAAGCCTATGGTATTTTGGTAACTTTGGCGAAAATAATTACCTAAAGCACAGAATGTGAAGCGGTAACTATGGAATGTAATTCTACCTCTTGGACAGTACAAAGCTTATACGTGATGCGATTCGCTCGTGATGCTCAATACAATTACTGGCTTCAGTTCAAAAGTTTAAAGTAAAGCCGTGAACTTTGAAGAAAGTTAATCATTTTGTTTCAGTAGTTTTTCGGCTGGCCCACTCTGGCTGGCTAAGGCTAAAATGGATGGAAACTAACAGCGAAACTACATCCTTAAATGTTACTTTCTTCACAACGTCCTTTGTAACATTTGAGAAGCAAAAGAAAATTTCTTACGACGTCCATTATGTGTGTTTCCCAGGAAAGTAGACTTAAAAGGTTCTCACCACTGACAATCGCACTCACGTACACACTCTACAGAGATTTTAGTATCACTCAAAGTTGTGTCCATAACAGAACAAGGTAAAAGTTTGCGATTGCCCTGAGACACGAGGTCAATAAAAAGGCGATAAGCAATTTTTCTTTTCGTTATTCCCAAGAGTTAAGCTTTTCACAACAGATACGAAACACAATTTTTCATTTTATTTGCTGGGGATAGAGAGAGAGAGGAAATCTAAATTTATGAACAATTTTAATCAATGTCGACACTGTGGTACACTGGCTGTGAATTATTGTTGCAGAATATAATCTCACTCAAGGAGAGCATAAGTACGTAAACGTATTAGGTTAAGCTGATTCCCCTTCAATAAAAACCATTCCAGAGGATAGACGAAAAATAGCTTTGACTATTAATCATGCTCCAGAAAACCGAATCGATTTTGTTGTGGACAGTTTAAATTTAAACTTATGACAATGTGTGTGCTACAGCTACATGATTAATGTTGTTCTGGTGATAAATAACATACATCGTCAGTCACCACATCATGTGTGTGTGTGCAGCTGATAGAAATATGAATTGTCCACTTACCTGGCGGATAGTATATGTAGTCGATTTTACTATACACCCCAAACGGCACAGCACTCAAAAAACTGATCACCCACAATGCGGCAATGATTCGAACGGCTCTTTTGAAACCACTCATTGCGTACAGGTGAAGCGGATGACATATGGCTGGAAACGATAGGAAATTTATCAATTTATCATTGTGATGGCTTTGTCTTTTTGTCATTCGATTATTTGGAATATGTAATACCGAAAACACCCGCCACACTTTGATAAATCCTTCGAGCGACAATGTTGCCATCATTCACACGTGTGGAACATGTTGTCAGAAAGTTAAGAAGCATAATGGACAAAAGATATTTTCGTCTTTGTGTTCGAGCAAAGAAATTTGATTTTAATAGGTGGACAGAGAAGTCTTAGCATAACATGTCTGTCTGTAGTTACTGAGACTACAAAAACCGTTATCAAATTTGAGGCTTTGGAAGGTTCCCGAAGAAATTACGATCATGAACGGGTCATCTATAAAGTACGTACTCTCTTAGAAAGAAGGGAGGGGAGTTCTTAAATAGGTCTTTTGGGACTTTCTTCCAAACAAAGCCGCGTACACATCAGGGGCGCGAAGATCGTCAAAAATCAAGCGTACACTTCGTACGTACTTCATGAATGGCCCCTAAGCAGGATTTACTCCACAGACACTGAATAAACATGAAAGTTGGATGTTTAGTTTTCATGTAAGTCAGTGGCTCGAAATAAAACATTTCCGAGTGTTTCCGATGCTAGAGCAGAGTGAATTAGCGAAATTTTCGAACAGCTTACATAGAATCGAGATTCGAACCATCACCGATTTTAAATGAGTAAGGGCTCAAACGAATCCCCGTTGGATTCGGTTAAACTTGTGGAACAACAATTTCCTTGAAACACTCTGGTTGAACTGCAGAGACTCTGATGGTCTGCAGATCAGTAGCAAAAACAGTTTTTGACTTCATTTCTTTCTGAGTCGTCGTCGGTCGTGCCCATTTGAACTCCTGCGTCCATCACTTTCCAATAACGTCAACATGGCGTGTCCACCTATCACGGTGGACGCCATTTTGTGGACAGCCTCCGTCTAGAAAGTTCTTTTTAGAGTTCATACTTTTGTCATTGCGATATGATATTTCAATGTTACTTTCTACTCAACCACAATAACGTGACGCGTCACCTTCGTAGAATGTATGCTGTTTTTATTGAGGCTGTCAAAAATCTTAAATTTACAATCAACTTTACATACCTAGAAACCTTTCCATTGAAAATGCGACTATAGTCAGCACCGACACGTATGTGGAGCTGCGTGTATCCAAGCATGCGGAAAAAGAAGAAAATTTATGATAGAAAATTGATAGAAACCGAAAATGAAATATGAGAACAAAAGACTCATCCGCGTCTTGTGTTTTTTTTTTTTGATTTCTCAAAGATTATTAAATGTGGCGTTCTCTTTCTCCACATCATATGTACCTCAATGGATTTAGCTGGGATGTTATTTGTTTCCACCCGGGTATGTTATGATTGTTAAACCTTGGAGGAATAACATCTTTATCGCCTCAATAACAAAAGACAATATTGAAGAAAAGACACGATACACGAAACTGAATGTCATTCCGAATGAGCGTAATATATTTTATGTCGCAAGTTTGGATGGAAACAGCATCAATAATGTTTTTCGAAAAAAAAATGAAATTCTCAAAATTACATACACGCCTGCCTAATAGTATTTTTGGTTGAAAATAGATCTGACATCAAGCATATCTTGTGTCAGGACAAATTCAATAAAAGTTGTACCACTTGACGGAATGAAACCTTTGAAAAGCTTTACATTTCTTAGTTTCGTGCGATGATGCGTCCCATACCACTCATACATAAAATGATTCTTTGCGAAGATGTGACAGAAATCAACCGTTACTTGACTGGTTTTGAATGTCGGTATGAGGTCACCTTTTTCAGAGCGTAAAGGAATGCGAAGAAAGATTTCTTGTGCCGTAAACAACGCGAGAGAAATTTTCTCGCACTGTCTATTGTAAACATGGAGCTTTTTGTATAATTATTTGTATTGAGAAGAAAATCCGATTAAAAGCGGAGATAATCGTACTGTGACGTCACAATCACCTGACTTTTTAACACTAGTGCGACACTGGCAAATCTTTCATCACTCTAGTGCGATAAAATACGTTTATTCAACATTGCTCGCAGGCTTCGTAAGTTGTAAATATCGTCACTAAATTGAATAAATAACTAAAATTAAAATGAAAATCGTAAAGCCGTAGAATTGTTTTTGGTGACATAATGATCATCTAGGACTTTAGTGATTTGTCATCGCAAGTATATTTCAACTGGTTTTGGTGAATTGTTTTCAGAGTTCAAGTTTCAAATTAGACTTAAGACGACTGTAAGCCATTTCAACAAGGGATGAGTTTAAATGGAATGAGTTAAAGATCCAGTGTTGCAGAGTAATTTTGAGATGCATGCATTTTATGAACAACGAGCTATATGTCGTACATCATTCTCACAGGACTGACCAAAACTGAACTTCATGACAAGTAAACTCTCAGCAAGCTAATCTGTGGTCTCAACTACTTGATAACTCGATTGCACCGGTGAGGTTAGCCAACCGACGTCTTTAAATCGGCGTGACCCTCGGCGTTGGGTCTAAACGACACATTGGACCATTGATTTCTTCAGGAGACTTTTAGATAATGAACCAGAGAATGAGTTTTTTCAGTTTAAACAAATCGACTGAATGCAAAGTTCAAAGTTATAGCGCTTACGCCGACATTTTTCGGTGTTTATAGGAAAATAATGTCGGCGCAAGCGCTGTAACTTCAAACTTTCTATTCAGCCGACTTGTTTGAAATAAAAAAAAATTCTCTGACTTATTATCTAAAAGTCTCCTAAAGAAACCAATGGTCCAATGTGTCGTTTAGACCCAAAGCCGAGGTTCAAGCCGATTTAAATAAGTCGGTCGGCTAACATCACTGGATTGCGCATAATCTACCAGAAATTCTAACTTGTTCAATAGAGCTGTACTTGTTTACAGTGAAAACTACGAAGGCGTCATCAGTAATGAAAAAATATTTGCGAACATGTGGTAAACCCGTCAACAGTAAACATGCTCCATTTGATTGACATGTTATTCTCAAAAAAGTTTCGTGACAGTGACTGTGGTCATAATAATGATACCTAGAGATAGCTGTGTGACAAAATTCGCTAATCTAACTTTAGTAGATGCGATATAACATTGGCATCGGTAATTTGTGGGTCATGCAATAATGACGTCTGTATAGAGGAGGAGGTGGTGTTTCAGAAAAACGACATGGGAAGTTAAAGGTGGAAGGAAATATGTGGACGCAAGAGAAGGGGAGGGGAGTCAAAAATTTAAACAAAACAAGTGAACGTCATTATTGCACTGCCCCTTTTATCAGTTTCGTTTGCGATATTATATTAAGTGAAAAACAATACGTTTTACATTTAAAACAACAACTTAACACGTAGTCATCAGTTGGCTAATTGAAGAATACAAAACGAGACACTCTGAAAAAAATTTTGCATTCCAAAGACAGAATGCCATCGAATTTCGTTGGTCTGTTTGTTTGCGGATGGGCATTCTTAGCAATCAGTTCGTGTGCGGGTAAATATATTAGAAATTCAAGACCGGAAAATTAACTTCTTTGTCATTATTTTCCGAATAAATTGAAGGATACGCCACGAACCCTAATCAATTGATTGGATCTGGCCCATTTTCGTTTGACTATTTACTCGGCGAATACAGCAATTTCACTTCGCCTGCCAAAGTTTTGTTCGTAGACCATGACATACCGGAACAATCTATTCGTCAAATAATTTCGTCCGGCAAGACAGCTATTTGCTATGTGAATGTGGTATAAGTCTGAATGCTTTTCCCATAACTAAAAAGAGTCTGCGGTTAATTTAATTGAATTTATAGGGAGCCTGGGAAAATTGGCGAAGCGACGCACATACTTTTCCAGAATACGTACTCGGAAATGGTTATGATGGTTGGCCGGGTGAACGATGGTTAGATGTGAGAAACTTAGATGTCGTTCTACCAATTATGCGAAGACGGTTCATAGATGCTGCTGCAAAAGGCTGTCAGGGTATCGATCCCGATAATATGAATGGTTGGTCAGTGAACACTGGCTTTCCAATTACGTTCAGTGACCAACTGATTTATAATCAGGCAATTTCAGCGGAGATCAGAAGGTAAAAAGTGGCTGTAACCTATTTTCCATTGTAAGAGATAAACGTTTTAATATTACACATCGAGAGTAGATTAGGAATGCTAGCAGGCCTGAAGAATGATAACGAGCAAGCAAGTGCGTTGGAACCGTACAGTGATTTTGCCGTTGTTGAAGTATATGTCGCGTCTAACCAGTCCAATTTTGATCTCAATTCACCATTTCAATTCTAATTGACAGGAATGTGCCCAGTACAACGAATGTGACGGTTTTGACATTTTTATTCAACACAACAAGCCAGTATTTGTCGTAGAATATACGGAGTATTGGACAGAAACTAATTTCAGAAATCGAGTTTGCCCACGTGTGGTTACAACTGGAATGGCGTACATTTTGAAGCATCTCGAACTGCACAATGACTTCATTGTTCCTTGTTTGTGAACAACATAACCAGCAAACAATAAATCAATTGGAATGTTACCACAAAGTGTCTCTTGCATTTTTTGTTGAGATCTGGTAACATTTTCGCTCTTTGCAGTAGTCTTTTTAGCTGCCAACAAAAATTCTAAATTCAGCCACGTACTCCGAAAGTTGGGAATTTTGTGGGGCAACTTCGTGGATCACTGAGCTCCTCAAGTTGTTCTTCCCTATTTATACTAAGAAGATGGCGAATGAGAGATTTTTAGCACAAGCACGAATCGAAGCATATGCTGTGGCCCTTATAATCCACTACTGGATGTAGGCCACCCGATAAGGATATTTAGCCATTAAGCACCATGTGAGCAAGTCGTGAACATCGAATCACTTCTGCAGGGTTTTTATCTGGTGTTGATGGTATCTCCCCCTAAATTTAGACTCAGATATGTTGTACTAAAAACTCATTGTGAATGGGTCACGTCATTCATGTCTTTCTTCGGTGTACGGTTTGTTGATGGTACCAAACACACCAATTACACAAACTTGGGGGAATAGTATGTTTCATATTTGGTCAAGTAATTATAGTGACTCTGACTCAAGATTTTACGAGCTTGATATGAATGTGTGCGAGAGTTCGATCCGATTGTGAATGTTTGTTAAACGAGCGGCGGCGAGGCCAAAATGTACATTCTACGAAGCAAGCCATATAATATATCTGTTACAATCCTGAGATATTGTTGTGCAATGAAGATGATACCAACTAGAAAAACTGAGACCAGTTTTAGCTTAACGCATGGGTATAAATGTTAGTTGAATGATGAGAAAAATGCTGTTTCCTGTTTCCTATGTAAAACTTTGTTTCATTTTTTCACGATTTCCTAAACAAGCACATTCGTGAAGCTAAAGTCTTCATGTTAAAATTTAAAAATTAAATTCCACAATAAGGCAAGGTAAACTCCTAAATTCCTAGTTAGCGCTAACGTTTGCATTGCACTTCAGCCCTTCACTGTGTAGACCATGACACATGTGAGAGAGGATTGTACAGGGATCAGTGACTATTGACTATGTTAACACTGACAATACAAGTAGTGTGTAGTGGTAAGCCCGTCAACAGAAAATATGCCCCGTTTGATTGAAATGCAAGTAATTCTCAAAAATAGTTTCGTATCAGTGACTACGGTCATGATAATGGTACTTAGAGATAACTGCCCGGCAAAATTTCACTAATCTAACTTCTGTAGATATGGCATGGTCATCGGTAATTTGGGGTCATGCAATAATAACGTTCACATAGAGGGGGAGGAGATGTTTCGGAAAAAACCCTCAGTTCAGTAGTTATGTAGGAAATATGTGGACATGGTTTGAGGGGGAGGGGAATCCGACAATTCGGAAAATCAAACGAACGTCATTAGTACACGGTACTTTTATCAGTTTCGGTTGCGAACAAACATACATATCAAAAAAGTGGAAAACAATAGGTATTACAGTTAAAACAGCAACTCAACACGTAGTTATCACTTGGCTAATACAATGCCACCGAATTTCGTTGGTCTGCTTGTTTGCGGATGGGCATTTTTAGGAATCAGTTCGTGTGCGGGTAAATAAATTAGAAATTCAAGACCGGAAAATTAACTTTTTTGACATTATTTTCCGAATAAATTGAAGGATATGCCACGAACCCTAATCAATTGATTGGATCTGGTCCATTTTCATTTGACTATTTACTCGGCGAATACAGAAATTTCACTTCGCCTTCCGATGTTTTGTTCGTAGACCATGACATACCGGAACGAACTATTCGTCAACTAATCTCATACGGGAAAACTGTTATTTGTTATGTGAATGTGGTATGAGTCAGAATGATTTTCCCATAACGAGAAAGGATCCGTAGTTAATTCAATTGCATTTTTAGGGAGCCTGGGAAGATTGGCGAAACGACGCAGATATTTTCCCAGAATCTGTACTCGGAAATGATTATGATGGTTGGCCGGGAGAACGATGGTTAGATGTGGGAAACGTGAAGGTCGTTTTGCCAATTATGCGAAAACGGTTCATAGACGCTGCTGCAAAAGGCTGTCAGGGTATCGATCCCGATAATATGAATGGCTGGTCAGTGAACACTGGCTTTCCAATTTCCTTCAATGATCAACTGATTTATAATCGGGCGCTTTTAAGGGAGATCAGAAGGTAAAAAGTGGCTGCGACTTTTCCATTGAAAATGATAAACATTTCAACATTACATCTCGAGAGTAGGTTAGGAATGCTAGCAGGCTTGAAAAATGATAACGAGCAAGCGACTGCGTTGGAACCGTTAAGTGATTTTGCCGTTGTTGAAGTATATGCCGCATTTAACCACTCTAATTTTGATCAAGTTTCACAATTTCGATTCTTATTGACAGGAATGTGTTCAGTACAGAGAATGTGACGACTTTGACATATTTATTCAACAGAACAAGCCAGTATTTGTCGTAGAATATACAGAGTATTGGACAGAAACTAATTTCAAAGATCGAGTTTGCCCACGTGTGGTTGAAACTGGGATGGCGTACATTTTGAAGGAACTCGATCTGCACAACAACTTCATTGTTTCTTGCTTGTGAACAACATAACCAGCAAACAATAAAGCAATTGAAATGTTACCACAAACAAATGCGTGAAATGTCTCTTGCATTCTTTTCTTTGTGTTCTGGCAACATTCTCGCTTTTCAGCCACATACTCCATAAATTGGGAGTTTTGTGGCTTCGTTGCTCATTGAGCTCATCAAAACGTTGTTCCCAATTTATACGAAGACGCTTTTGGGATGAATGGGAGGTTTTTAGCACAAGCACGAGGCGAAGCAAGACATATGCTGTGACCTTTATTATCCACTACTTCCTGATAAGGGTATTTAGCCGTCAAATCAAACACCACGCGGGCAAGTGCGCGTTGGTGAGTGTGGACCACATGCTTAACGTGAAACCACAGGGTTTTTATCTGGTGCTGATTATTTATATCTCCGCCTAAAGTGAGACACAGATATGTTGCACACACAACTCATTGTGAATAAGTCGCGTCATTCTCCACTGTGTACGGTTGATGGCATCAAATACCCCAACTACCCAAATCATGAAGTCTGAGTCGAATAGTATGTTAAATATTCGGTCAAGTAACTAGTAAGTGACTCGTGATTGCACGAATTTAAATAGGTGTGAGAGTTTAATCTGAGTGTGAATGGTTGTTGAACGAGCGGGGGTGAGGCGACGTACATTTTACGACGCAAACTATATCTCTGTTACAATCCTGAGAGACTGTTGGTGCAACGAAGATGTTACCAACAAGAGAAACTGAGAAAAACCAGCAGCGTGAGTCCCCTAATTTTCTCCCCTCTAATGCGGTGAGCATTTGGCGTTTTGTTGACGTTTCGTCTGGTGACAGTTCAGGTGAGAAAATACCAATTCCTCAACTCTTGTTCTCCACGAAGTGAACAAGTTTCTTTTTCTCACTGGAACTGTCACTTTGTTTAGGTTGTAAACAAAGGTGCAACAAATTGAGGTGTTTGTTTCGTGGATAAAAACGGTTATCACGCTACGGAAACGGAAGGATGAAAAACGTTGTGCCTACCTATGGTCTGGCCTCAAATTTCGCGCTTGTTAGAATTACCCATTGTCACCTCGGTTAACAAATAACTATCGAATGCAGACGTTTCGATGTTGTTATCAAAGTAAAAGTATCGTACACGGCTAACCCAATTTGCCGGGCGTTGATGTGATGAAATCAATTTAATAAACGAGTCTTGTGGTGAGATAAAACAAACCCACCTAACAAAATAGAAAAGCAACAATTGCCTCTTGTATTGGCTATGGCTATGCATACATCACACAACAAGTCTGTAATTTTTGTTTGCGAATCAAACACATGTTATTTGTGTTCCATTTAAAGTTAGTCGGGAAAATAGTTTTTTCTTTCCACACAAAGAGGACCCATAAAAGGGAAAAAATGTGGTGAGAGATATCAATATTTACATCGAACGCTCTTTTTTCGGTGTATTATATTGACGTTAAGTATAAATGTAGAAAGGAAGGAACCATATCCATTGTTACAATTTAGTTTTATTACGGAAATAGCAAATAAATTTACGGATAAAAGGGGAGAAAACAACATATTTACTTACGCTTCCGATATCAATGCTCTCAGCTTGCAAAATGCTAATCCCAGTGAAAATGGATACTGATACCAATATAGACTTAAATCATATGGAAGACCTGCAAAAAGAGCCAAGTTCAGCTATATTTATGTGAAAAAACCAAATTTGGATTAGCTTAAAGAAGACAAACAACAACAGCAACATTCACATAGAGTTAGATCTTTGATATGCAGACAATGAATTTTCGCTAAGAAAAGAAGTTTTTGCCTTTTTCTCTTAGTAATTTCATTATTTTACTGTAAACATTTACCCTTTTTTATTAGGCTAACGGCTGTCTGAGTCGTAACATAAGA
>JANTFA010036340.1:0-15514 GCA_026413405.1 Phytosciara flavipes | reverse complement strand
GTTTCTCCTTTTTTTCCATTGTTTTTAAGCTTCCGTAAAATAGAAAAATAATAAAAAAAAAACAAAAACAAACAGCAGCAGCAAAAGAACATTATTTCAAAGATAGGGATGAAGAGGAGACAGAAGGAAAACAATAACAGCAACAACAACAAAATATATTTTATTCAAATTATCTACTACGACCAATAAAGAAGAATGTGGAGGAAAAATGTTGATAATCTAACCTCTGTTTCGATGACCTTTTCAACAACTTCAACGGTTCTTAAATGAGGTACGCCCGTGATGGGACAGGGAAATTCTTCCGTTCGAAGTGTTACCTTCTCGTCGACCACCTTTTCCGTTTCGCGTATTATTACCGCACCTGGACTGGACTTAACGGCAATACGCGGAAAAACAATTTCCTAGGGTAAGGTTAATGGAATGCATTATATTGGTTTATTGGTTTTTTTTTTTGGATGTTGTATATAAAGTGCACTTTTAAAATGTGTAATCTGCGCAGTGGAGAAACAAACGGTTGATAATTCCTTGGTCTATGTAAAATTTCCACTTTCGTTGTAATGACTCTTCACCTCAGAGTCCATCTCATTTTTCGATTATATTATTCGCAAGACGTGCAAGTCACGACCGTATGTCCAACAAAAAAAAAGCCAGACCACACAAATCTAGTTCCTCAATTGTTGGAACAGTAGATAACATCCACAAATAGAAACATTTTACTCCTCTCACACAATTTTATGCCTATTGAATATTTGGAGATTTCATAGACACTAAATCGAGTCGAATGATATCTCTCTATCAGAGATGAGGCATGACTCACACTCGAGTTCATAACTTTTTAACCTCGAAAGTATGAGTTGTGTAATGAATTACCAATGGAACTGGTCATTGAATTGATACTCTTTCTGTGAAGTTCACCGATCCGAGTCGTAGCGAAGTTCGATAAGCACACAAGAAGCCATTGCTTATCCACTTGCTAAGAGAAGTACTCATTACATGATCCTGATGGCATTTGCGATAAGCTTCATTCTCCAAAAGCTCATAACGAGCAGAATAGCATACGCCTACTGGTTTGGAGATTGTTATTTTGAATTAAATAAAAATATCCAAGCCAATATGTCATTCCATAGTATTGAAAGATTTTGGCACTTTCTCGTGAGTAAATTTCCACTTTATCTCTTGCGTGGAAGTTATTCATTACATGAGGCATCAATTTTGTGATATGAGTCAAACCCACAGTGTCTGTGTGCATCAAATAAGCTTCGGAAATGGCTATTCTGTCAAGAGTAGAGCTTGCATATCCGAGCCGAAGGCGAGGTATTCAACTACGCGAAATACGGAAATTTCGAACATTTCTTAACATGTCAACGTGTAATAATTCACCGGATGTCAATTATGTAATGAACGATTTCCATGGGGGCTCAACATCCATGTCATGGCCATTTTCCGGACGGATGGAGAAAACTTAGTTTGAGTGGACTCTGATGAATGTAGTCATTCGGATTTGTAAAACGTACGTGGGAAAAGCGCTCAAATAAATTTCTTTCAGGATCAGAGAGAGAGAGAGAGGGAATGTGAGATAATATCATGTTCGAAAAGCAGACACAATTCTATTTATATTTCCATCATTAAAACGAAAAAGAAATTATTTGAGCTTAATCAAACAGCATTTTAATTTCCGGAGATGGCACTACGATTGAAATTCAATAAACTAATCGAAAATGGGATAGATGTGTCAGAATACGACTTCAACCCCGATGCATATATGTATATTGGAAAGTATATAAAGGTCTCGATGCCAATAGAAAGCTTTCATGAATGCGATGGAAATGAAAAAAAAGGAAAAAGAACGACATTGAGTCATCACCGTCGACGTGAATGGAGAAAATAAAGACGATAAAGAACTAAGCTCCATTTACTGTAAGTAAGAATGGATAATATTATTTGATGCCACGGTTATTTCAAAGTGTGTTCCAATTGACCTAGTCACGTTATAGAAAATCATCTATATGTCAGAATGAGGTACATTTATTGTACGTTCACCTCTAAATATTTGATAATAGGTCAAACAAAGAAGAAGAAAAACTCTGGAGAAAACCATTTCAGGTAAGTGGCTTACACTTTTTTGTCGGTTCGTTCAAAATATAATTCTTTGATCCTAAGAAAAGAAACGTCAGCTCCAAAAAAAAATACTCCAATTTTCAATATTTTGTATGAATATGGAAAGATAACGGAATTGACCTACAATCCAATCGATCGTTAAAACATACATTTCAGTTGACTTAATGGAACAATCTATTTATCGAGTAGCATCGAAAGGTGTGTACTGTCTTACACAAAGAAAACTTTCACTGCTGTGTACATAAATATCGAAACATAACTTGTTGATTGATAAAAATGAAGGAAGGGAATAAAACGAGTGACATCCACATGTTTTACCGACGTGGCATTACAGTTCAATGCGGTACAAGTGTACATTCACAGGAAATAATTTTGTGTAGGTCATATTTAATCTGATAATTGTAAATAATTTATGGAACCTCGTTAAAACATTGATAGTCTTATGTCTCTTACTTAAGACAAGTAGGACGAGTACCTTTTCTAAGGCTTTATATTGATATAACGGAAGCCTAATCATTTTTACAGCATGACTTTTGGCCTATTCTACGGTTATGATCGTGAAGTTATTAATTGAGATAGTTGGAATAGTTTTGATAGTCGCGTATTCATAAACTTGTCGTCATCTGGTCCACAAACACACACTTTTTGCTTAGTAAACGAAATCAAAACAACTCTCTTGTCTCTTCGAAATCAAAACAACTTTTTTTTCTCTTTTGTGTCATCATAGATCATCTACAGGTTACGGTACTTTGACATTTATCACTACTTTGGTTTCGTTAAATCTTTCGTTGAATGCGTTTTTTGTATGAAATTTTTTTGACGTGGATGACTATTCTTAACGTGGATGGCCTTTTAAACGGCCTTGAAGATATAGTGTGTGCGCGTTATGTGTGCTCGTGGATGCATCACAATGTCACAAAAGAAACAAAGAATTGAGTTCTTGTTGTTCTGATTTGGCTTACTTTGCAAAAAGTGTGTGTTGGTGGGCCAGCTGGTAAACGAACAATCGACACAAGCTTATGATTGGGTGACTGTAGTTAAAATAGTTGGGAAAGTTGTGATAATTGAGGGAGTCGTAAACCTCAGTGACATTTTCTTGGCCAAGATAATCTTCAAATCTACTTTATTTCACGATGCCATATCGGCACATTTTAGGCCAAATGAAGAAAAGTGTAGTAGACAACAAGCTCTACATTTTCCTTCGGAACAAACATCCTTCAGCATCGTAGACAGTAAGGTAGTATCTCCAGTTCTCACTTGTCTCGTAAAAATGCGTACAATGAACTCTTCACTGCACAAAAAATATTATTTTGCTGTTTGATGGCAAGCCAAGGGACCAAGAAAGTCTTCGTGAATTTGGTCATAAAATATAAACTGAGAATACCCCCATCAATTAAAAGTGCATCGCTTCATTAAACCAACGAAATTAAAATAGCAAGGAATCATCAACCATATTTCATCTGTCGAGTCTTTTTCGAATTTATCGTTTAGCTATAAAACACTTTAACAGTCGCGGGCTATTAAAGTTCACAGCGAGCGAGATATTAAAGACTAAATTCGAACGATAGCTAGAAACCTCTTCATCTGAATGGAAACAGAGTGACCACTTTTTTTTCCGAATCCAAAGGAGTCCAAAAGACTGTGTAAGACGAGGTACGAAAATAAATAGAAATTTTCAAAGTAATTAATTTCGAGCCTTCAACAACTACTCAACCAAAAAAAAATCTCTCAACTCCATACCACAATAATATCGGACATGACAGACGCACACACATACACACACACATAGTCAGACACACCACAACCCGGTATACACGGAATTATGTTTAATGCACATTTAATTCATTTTGATATTTTAATGAAACAACAAATCAGAAATTAATTGCTGGTAGTTAAAGTACAATCCTGTATTTATCAAAATATGAAGTGTAAATTGGGAAGTCAATTAATCAATTACGGTACATGGATAGAACTAGCAGAGAGAGCATGGGGGTAATTAATGGAAATGTTTTTCATTTTAATTTTTTTTTGTCGATTGATTGATTGGTGACTGTTAATAAAACGCATATTAATTTGTGTGTAACTAAAACGCTGGGATTAGCACATAGTAATATTTGAAAGAAAGTGTGTCAGTTCATTGCAATTACCTCATTTTTGGTATCAAGGATATCATCAGCTAATTCGTTCATGTTTTGGATCATTTTTTGAGCTTGCAGAGCATCTTGTTCCAAGGATTTCATTCTTGCTTGACGCCATGCCGACCGTTCTTGAGCCCTGTAAAATGGAAGAAAATAAAATTAAACTTTTCGGTTCCATTCGTTTTTTTTTGTGGGTTTTCTTTGTTCCAAGAATGGTGTAACCTATGTTGACAGTTAATATTCCGAATCTCCGGAAAGATGTATTTTATATGGAGAAATGTTATACACAGCCCGCTTGGCTTGTCGAACAATATCTTATCCTTAATGTGTTCGTCTTCATGAACAAATAGCACGTGCAAAGGTTTTTATTCATGAAAGTGGTTTCATAAAAGATTTAGAACTCTACACATAAATCAGAAAAACGTGTACTTATTGCCCCCGATATCAGATATTCTCATAAATATTGATTTTAGTTCGAAGCTAACCTTGTGTGGTGATGTGTTTTGTAGAGGTAGAGCATTCCGTCTTATACATAATTTGTGCGCCCTACCATACACATATTTTTATGATTAATGTAATCACATATTACATTTAAGGTGATCATAAATTATCGATATACAAAGCCCACTACAAATATAATAAAAATAAAAATAAAAAATAAATAAATAAAAACGAAGAAAGGAAGAACGGAATCAGTAAAAAGACATTTAACGGAAAAATTGTTGGGCCGTTACAAATGACAAATTAAACGCTTCCACTCAGAACAATAAATTGACGTCGGAAGAGTTCAGTTACGGGCTAGGGGTAATTACTGGCCTAATTGCATCAAATAACAAGCACGTACTTTCGTTTCTTTCGGTTTTTTTTTCTTCTGCTAGAAATAGACATAATGAGAAGGGTTTTTGTTTATATGTGCGACGTTTTAGATGGAAACGACGGCGCTGTATTACATTTTATATGCAAGAAAGTAGGACGGCGTCAACGTATAATTTCGGTTTTCAATTGAGGATCAGTGCGTTTGACGAAAGAAAAAAACAAATTTATGTTGCTCCTAAAATGAGAGTGGTTTTTAATAGAGCTTACAGAGACGGCAGAGATTAAGTTGAAAGTTAAATTTTGAATGCCCATGGAAGCGAATCGAATTTGTGAACATTTTAGTTAGGGGTCGTACACGCTTTTCCAGTGCAGTCAACAGATTAAATTCACAAATAACTCGACAAGTGTTCACTTTTTTTCAGTAAATAATGAATTCTATCACCCAAACACACCCATGTCGAATTATTAGTGGATTTAATCTGATGACAGCACTGAAAAAGTGTGACGTCGTTTATGTACGACCCCTTGAATATATGTTAAGAGGCATCACCACTGAGCTGAAATTGTAGCCTACATCCCGGAATTTCGTATTCTATTTTCGTCGATATCTTTTTACGAATATTCTTTTCCAAAAATGTGGAACCATTACTTTCCGTAAAAAGATGTAATGATAGCTTCCAGTGAAAAATAGATTTGTTTTTTTCCGCTTGACCAGTGTTCAGAAAAATGAGCAGATTTTCGAAATTTTCATAATCTGCTCATTTATCTCACCGCTGATGCGACAAACAAATCTCGAGGTAACACATTTTAATGGAAAATAATGGTCGCACAGTTTTGATTGGATTTTCATAAAAAGATATCGGCGAAAATAAAGTACGAAACGCCATGATGTCAGCTCATTGGTGATGCCTCTTAAAGAAACGCATGTTTCAGCTATTCAACGACAACGACGACCATTTATGTGTGATGTTTAGCAAAGTACATGTTCAAACAATTGAAGTAGAAGATTTTCCATTAATTTTTTGAACTTATGAAGTAATGGAAGACTTTAATATGCTTCTTGTCTGTGACGAATGAGTTAGTGCAATGAATTCAAATGGTGGCCTCCGCGTGAATTCCAGACATCATTGAACTGAAACGACCAGTTGACTATTTTGACTCAGATCAATAGAATATGTGGCGAAGACTAAATGGAATCATAAATTTTCTATTCGTTGAGTCGGGGATGCAATTAGTGTCAGTACACATTCTGTATAAATTAAATCATCCCATTAACGAACAATTTTCAGGTTAAAATAAGGCCATTAAACTATTCAGCATTCAGTACTATATCTTGTATAAAACGGTTAGGCCATTCCCATTAGGGTTTTTTTTTATGTATTTTTATATTAAAGGATTTCACTTTATCACAACATAAAAGAAACGAAGTTCGACACAGGTTTCGATATACATAAAAATTCCTAATGTTAAAAGCACTTAAAGTATTTTATGCATCCAGCCTGCATTGCAGTCGAATCGCTAACATTCACCAATAAAATTCAGATTCACCGACTATTGGTGGGCAAAACGTTCATGATTTCTGGTGCTACTTTCATTTCCTTTTTTTTGTTCAAGAAATATACGGCTGACTAAAACATAAAACAACGGAATGATTTCTAGAGACTCGAAAATTATCCGTAAAACTCTCAAGGGAATGAACTTAGAGAAACTCAGAGAAATGAGTTCAACTGCAAAGATTTTTTAAACCGAAAACTGGTTTGCCTTTAGCTTTTACAAAGATGATAAAACATGCGCTTATGAAGAATTATTTAATTGATCGAAATTCAATTGAGAATAAACACGTGCCAGAAAATGTATTTATATTTAACCAACGCACTACTGGCAGTAGACATGTGCGTCAAAAATGACGGCGGCGGCTAGCCGAGTGTTGTCGTACCAACGCGACGGCGGCGCGCCGATCAGAATTTATTCGTCGGTGTGGCTTTCTATAATAGAAACCGTGAACTTTAGTCGCGGGCATGGAAATTATGTGTCTTTCCCGGTATCCAAGTCAAAGTTTCTAAACGGAAGGACCTGCTAATCGCGAAATCTTAATGAATCTTAATGAAAATTTTTTAGAGAAAAAAACTTCGCGGTAGCTACAGGATATCGCTTTGTTTCACGTCCGCTTTAGTGATGTATTATCATGGCTAACCCAATAAGGTTGAACATTTGCAATGAATTAGAAAATACATCCAAAGATAAGAGCCTACAATACGAAAATTACGACAATCTCAACTCTTAATAAACATTTAGCGTTGAAAAATTGGTTTTTTTCTTTGTTTAAAGATTTTGGAACAAATTGAGACCATGATCCCGTGTTGAAATGAAGCCTAGTCTCCTAAATATTTTAGGACTACTAACCAACAAACTTCTCACTGTTTTTCGATACAATTGTATAAATTTCTCAGCCGATGGAAAGTATCGGCGGCTGGCTGAACTTTTTCAACTAGCGGCGGCGCCTCTTGAAACTCGGCCTGATTTTCAGCCGGCGGCGCACATGTATACACGGGCAAGAGTGGTACTTCAATTAGAGTACAGTGCATCACGCAAATTTTAACACTGTAAACATTTTTCATGCAAATTGGTACTCTACTCGGCAGCTGACTATGATGCTTGGAGTTGCTTTCATTCAACCAAAAAAACGAGTTTTGTTGTGAAACTTCCGTATCTGAATACCCATTTTGCGTGACGGAGGGACAAGGGGTGGTCACAAATTCCATTAAATAGCGTGACATGAAATGTGAACAGCCCCCAACTCACGTGAAAATTCAGGAAACTAAATGAATATTCAACCGATGAGGTAGAGCCTCTCTCTAAATTCACAAAAAAGTAAACAAATTCCAACGAATTTTCTATAAACCTTAATTTTTGTGGATCTGAATTGATAAAGTAGTTGAAAGTTAAAGGCTAAACAAACAGTTGAAGCAAGGAATTTGTGAAATTTCGTAATTTGAATTCAAAGTGTTGGCAAGAATGTTGATCATAGAATTGGACCTTGTCGGTATACTCATTGTCTACGAAATAGTTCAAATTGCACACCCAATTTTGTGTCCAATCAACTTCCTTTCAACAAACGTGTAATCTGTGGATTGTTTGTAATTACATCGTCAATTAAAGGAAATATTGACAAGATGTGTCGTCGACACAATGTGAAATTTCCAGATGTAAATGTAGATTTGGACTATGTGAATGGTATCTATAGACAATGCGAGTGATGCTTAATTTAAAGTTGTCGAGTGACCATAAATTTTATAGAGGAGAAAAATCTGTCGGCCCATCCGAAAAGTAAGTATGTCTCAGCGGATTCAAAAATGAAACTCGAAGCGACACCCAACGAGAAACGAAAAATTTGAAAGTTTTAAAATCGTTGCCAGAATGTTGATCATTTGAATGTGTATCCATATATCAATTGGGTGTATCACATCGCACCGCATCTGTATCCACTGTGCGTATTACAAAAGTTTTACAAAGAATTATGTTGTAAACAACCGAAAGTTATTTCCCGAAATTACAGCGACACGTAAAGCACTCTTAATTAACACATAAAAATCACTAATCTTATCTGTGAAATTTTCCACCACTAAAAATATGAGCGTCTCGCTCCTGTCTCTCCACTCATGAAATGCAAAACGATAATTCCACAAAAGCCTCCACAAAGGAGATATCATAATACATATTCAACGGCTGGAGGAATATAAATAAAAATTATAATTTCATCAAATATTCCAACAATAACACTCTAATTTGAATTTCATTCACACTTGATGATTTTATTTCACAGTGAGCCCGGGTCCCGGGCTATATTATACACATTTTCAGGGCCAAACTGGCTCGAAAAAGCCCTTCGGGCAAAACTTGAAAAAGCTCTCTCGTTCGGGCGAGTCTTCTGGTTAGAGAAAATCATGACACTGTAAGCCCAATTTCCCTGCTTCTCGTTGAATATTGTCAATAAACCGTGCGTCTAATTCGTGATTGCATGTTTGGAAAAGACTGTCGAAAGAATCTTTCATTTGACACGAACGTTTTGTCACAAAGCCGACTCGCTTCATATTTATGTTCGAAAGAAACTAATTTACAGGTTCACCGACCAGTATACTTTGGTTGATCATTTAGCTAGAATACCAAGAATATGCATTTTGAAGACTAGATTTGAAAAGAAAAAGATAAACTGCAGCCCTTACATGGGAACAGAATTCGGTTGAACATGACGGTTGTGTAACAACGATTCAAAATTAGATTTGTAAAGAAGAAGTGCTTCGTTGGTCTAGTGGTAGGGGCAGCTGTCTACTGAACGGAAGGGCCGGGTTCGATTCCCGGAGGGGCAGTTTATCTTTTTCTTTTCAAATCTAGTCTTCCAAATGCATATTCTAGCTAAATAAACAACGAAAATATTTGCTGTTTCATCTGAAACATTCAGCTACGCTGATTCGGTTCACACATTCGTCAAAACGATAAATATTCGCTTGACAATATACATTGGTAAATCAAAAGCTTGAAGCTATGAAAAAATGTTTCTGTGTGATAGAAAGGAGACGCGAGCGAAGTGAGTGAAAAATTTTCCGATTCGCCTTCAATGAGTATGAAGGAATTTTGCTTCATGCCGTTGTTTGTCGACAGTTGAGATAATTCGATCAGAGATCATGGAAACAAGTTTGCTCATCAAACATTTCTCGGAAATATCCGAAAAGTACATTCTCGAAACGCCCATAGAGCCAGTCCGGGCCTGCACATTTTGCCTGTGTGTGTTGTGGAACGAAAAGCGGTGAAAAAAGATTTAGTTATCTTTTAAGCCCCTGTCATATGGGAGTAATATACTATTACATGTAATGCGAACAGACGAAGGGCTTTTATTACAATCATTTCGTATCTCGAATGGGTTTCACCTCGCCATATATTATAACACGTTGTGATTTCTTCTTCAATTTGATGTCGTTTTTTTTCTGCTTTAAAGTTTGCATGTAGTGTATCCCCTACACACATACATCTCCCAAATAAATAATTTAATATTCCCTTCCATAATGGGTAATAACAAACAACAACACAACACAGCGACTCTATTTTCGTGTTACTTCATTTAAATATTCATTTAAAAACAAGTTTTAAAACGGATAATTATAAGTAAACATAGCATAGAGCTGGGGATGCTGGGAACATTTTACATATATCTACATGGTGTGATACGTACAAATTATCTACCCGTATACTTACTTCAATGCTCTCAACTCCAAGGGACTTAATTCCCTTTCATCTATTGTAGTTGTTTCACCGGCATTGTTTTCCTGTTCACGTATTTTTTTCTCAACACCAGTTGTTCGTATAGGTATACGACTTGGCGTGTTAACTGGCGAAAGTGATGGCGGAGGTGTTATTCTTCTGAATTGGCTTTGGTGCGGAACAAAAGAAGATTTTTTTTTATATTTTCAATCTTGATTTGCAAATTGTTTGTCAAAACATTTTTGTAAATAGCAACAAGCGTATTCATTAGACCTATTTTTTATTTGGCAGTTTTTGAATGGATATTCTAAATATAGTTTTTGCTTACTCGCAGCGCACATTTAATTAAATTATAAAATTATAAAAATGGATTAGTGACAAAAGCTCTGTGTTTTATAATAGTAGCCAAATGCAATGTTTGATCGAAAAAGAAAACTGTAAAATGGGATTATTTGCATTATTATTTCGTATGATTATAAGATTCTGGTAGCTCGTTTCTAGGTCACTGAGCAAGCATTAGCAGTAAACTCTTTTAAATTTTGCAACAAAGTAAAAGTTTTAAAAGCTTTTAAAGCTTCGTTTCGTTTTTTCTTTTCTTTTTGTTCTTCTTCTGTTGATATGAGAGAAGAGGAAACTTTTTCGAATCAAAATTGGTTTAAAACAATGGCTTTTAATGCACACTGTGGCAGCAGAAAAATAATTTATTTAGCACGCTGATTCACAGATGTGTTCTTGGTGCGGTGGACTACTAATTATTCTGTTAGTAAATTAACGTTTGAAGCTGTTAAAGAACCCCATTATAACATTTTGGCATAACAGCAAATACTGATTGTTTCTAAGTAGTACGCATAATGGATTTAATGAATGATTTGGCTGGATTGAATGACAATCCAAATGAAATGAGATGAAGTTAAATTTAATTAAATTGCTCAAACTACATTGCAACTTAGTGGATTTCATTATCACAACTGTCTATCAACTATTCCATATTATGTTTGTAGGCTGTAAGTGGTCAGTTACGTGACTACCGTAGTTTAATGGATTTTCACACCCTCGAAAGAAAATCAGAAGCACCGTTTGGCTTTAACTCTTTTCAAATCTTATCGCCAGGAATGTAAAACTATCTGCAAACGGAAAACTTGTACACCGAACCTAAGATTCTCTCCTTGAAGTGAATGAACATTCTGTAGGAACGTAATAAGATAGTTCACCATCTCGTAAAAGCCTTTCAATACATTTACTAATCGTTAATAGAACTCTTGCATGGTGAGCTTGAACCAACTTTTACCCAAAAGTGTTTACACATGGGATTTCCTTTCAGGAATTCGTCTGGCCTACTCCACCGATGATTGTCATGTAAAAATTGAAATCGCCGAACGGTGTCTTTTTTGAGAAAGTTCGAGTTGTGTCATGAAAACCTATCTCCGCGAGCTTCGGCGTCTTCCGACTCATGTGATTTGAATTTTTTTTTGATTTCAAACAACTTTTATTAACTTCCCCAAGGCCAGAGCTTTCCAACGAAACCATACACCACAATATAACGAGTTGAAAAAGTTGAACTTTCGCCTCTTTGAACGCGCCAAATACGTCCAACTCGAAAGTATGGGAAAAACGTCAAAAATTTAGCGTTTTTTCGAGTGATTTCTATTCTTACATGACAATCATCAGTGGAGTAGGCCAGACGAATTCCTGAAAGAAAATCCCATGTGTAAACACTTTTGAGTAAAAGTTGGTTCAAGCTCACCGTGATTGTCTATCAAGATTCAGTGGATAAGGTGGAGAGAGTGCAGAGTAAGTTCACTGGGAGGCTGTATCGTAAATTCAATTGGCCGACGGTTGGTTATGATCTTCGAAGAGACCGCTACTAGAGACCAGATGTTGCTGATGAGATTTTCTTGTACAAAGTCGTTATAATGATTGATTTGCAACAAAGCGAGCAAGAAGAAGATGTATGTATATATCCACTAACCACTAGCCAAGGCAGGCATGGGCCGTTCGAAAATGCCCATCTTCGAACTTGACCTCACAATTCCGACTATCGGCATCACTGTAGGCATCCCAAAATGCACAAACTTCCGATTGTTACAAACGTCATATTAAACCTAATAGCCCATCGTACTTCGTACGGGGCTGAAAACTTTTGAATGAACATTCGCGGCACTCATTGTGGCTTTATCTTGTTTGAAGGAAGAAGGATGTGTGAAGGAGGAGGTTGTTGGTTGCAGAAAGATCTATAGATGAAATGAACACATAACAGAAGCAACCAGTCCAACGTTTCAAAAATGGCTTGTCATCTGTTATTGACAGCAATGACTAAAATAAGCGATGAGCTCTTGCTGATGTTTTATGTTACAAGAAATGAAGTACAAGATTTTGTATCCAACACTGCTGAATAATTCAACACAAACGAAGTTTTACTTTTTAACAATAACCAACGTTGTTAGGCGATGAAGACTTGAAAGTTTAGACAAATGAATCAAAAATTTTTGAATTAAACAATAGCTGGGATGTAGAAGTTGCAAATTTACTGCCAACTCATAGCATTCGTAATACGCACGCAGTTTTCTTTTTCAGAAAAAGGGACGAATTTCTTTTCGTAGAAATGGGTCTAGTAATACAAAATAACCAACTATCAAATAACAGCCTTTGTATTATGTTTTCCTTCGACATTTTCATCACACGATAGATTCAATTTTAGACATACGTTTTGTACGACATGTACATCGTTATACCCCCGACAGACGAGATACATTTGAAATTCGACGTTCGATGTGTACATCATTCCTGCAGTTCTCTTTTTTTCCTCTGTCTTGATGGGACAGTAACATTAATTGATGTAAAAATGACTATAATTATTGTGCCGTTCAACGATTTACCGAGAGGTAGACAATTATTCTGAAAACTACTCGCGTTATTAGCAACGCAATATAAAAATACTTGAGCATAGCGATGCTCATGTTTCGATTTCGATATATTAATGGGTTCTCGATCTAATTATGCTCCATTAAAAACAAAATCTGTTGAAAATAAAAGCAGAGCAGATGTGATTTCAAGCGATTTGCATAAGCTCGGTCGAATTTAATTTAATTTTACACAAAACTGAGTTGTTGAGTGTTGAAAGTACCGTTTTTCAATCATTTTTTTTTGGTTTTGTTTCGAGTGGCATTTTCTCTGTTCAAATGAATTTGTTCAATCGCAAAGTTTTTATCGTCATTTTTTCCGCTTTTCACCATTAGAGTTTGTGACATTAAATCAATTTACAATTGGTAAAATGTAAGGGGTTGTACACAATTAGTAAGTAAAGTATGTACACCATTTGGAGCAAGTGCGATATGGTACACATTATCATCTCTCTCTCTGACCTAACACAACTTGGAATTAGAAAAGCCAGATCCCATCCTTCAATTTTGTCGTAGTTGTTGCCAACAAATGATTTGCCATTTCTATCAACAAGTGATTCGGTACTCGTCTTTTGATAGGAAGATTTCAGTTTCAACTACTACAAGCTACCTTCAAATGATAATCACTTCTCGGAAATTTTTCCGCGAAAATCGATTCGATCGACAAAAAAGACTTGCCAGAGTTGTAGAAGTCAATGTTGACTGAAACAGGCATGCCGTATTTGTATACTAAAGTCGAGAACCCGTGACCATTTTTGACCCTCATAAGGGACCGGCTTGAAACCTTTGCCAAACTATTTTATTGGCCAACATAAGGAACATTTGTTCTATGACTTTTGTATTTCATCCTCTAGAACGGCCCATTAAACATCGCACAAAGTCCAAATTGATGTCAAATTGGAGGTATTTGTGTAAAGTCTGGCGTGCCTGACAAGTCGAATTTTCCAATTTTCCAATTTGTCAGGCACACCAGACCTTCCAACAAAAATTTTGTTTTTCAATTGCATACTTCATTGGGTCCTAATACCTTCACTTTGACACCAATTTGGATTTTGTACGGTGGTCGAGAGCTGAGATATACACTAGAGCTACCCTCGCTAGGGCCGTCTTAGAGCTCAAATACAAAAGTCGTGGAACAAATGGTGTTGACCAATGAAATGAGGGTCAAAAATGTATATTTTGTCAGATAAATTGAAAGACTAGTGTTCAGTGGCCAGCAACAAGTTAACATTAAAATTATCACAAAATCGAAGATGAACCCAAAGAAAATCGAAAGAAAGAGCATCAAATTCTCATCTCGACCGTTTTTAAGCAGAAAGCAAAAAAAAAACAGAAATCTATTTCGTAACGCAAAAAATAGTTGCTTTCAGTGAAATAGCTTGATTGACAGATGAATCGAAATAGACTTCCAATCATTTTCAGTGTCTATCCTCTGATACATTTCATTTCATTTCATATTGCAACTCTAGTCATCAATATACTTATTCAGAATTGAAATTACAATCACGTACATGACCAGTAAAATATTCGGATATGAATTTAAAATTCAACCAGTGAGTTTAACCCAAACCAATCATAATATTTCCATCATACACCACCGAGAATTATTTTCATTTAAATTAAAAATTAAATTGGCTTAACGTGTACGTTGAGTTTACAACATCTTCTTATATATGCATTGCGATATAAATTTCACACAACAGGCCACCTTTGATAATAGCTTGTGATATTCGGTATAATAATATTTCAGGGCTCTTCCCCTCGTTTCTGTATATTTGCATAAATCTGCTAGGTTTGACAGCTGTCACCTGAAAAAAATTGAAATTTTTCACGCGATGTATTTTGATAAACAAAAAGCCATCGGTGTGTATGATGGTAATCATGTGATCTCAGTAGTCCGACAAAGTAATTGGACCTTCCAGACCTTTGAAAAACCAATCAACCGAGTATTTATGAGGCGATGTCCTAAGGTTACCTATTTAAAGATACCTCGGACGATACCATTATATTAAAAGGTGAGGAATTCTGATGAACGAACTTTACTAGTTCCATCGTAGAAAGTTCAGTTCATGACAACCGTTCATTTTGAAATGAATTTTGAATTGAAATTGCATATGTTTACTACTTGCGCGCCAAAAAGGTTGTCGAAAACGTGGTCAAACACAGAACTGAAAATCATATTTTGATACTGTCATGACATTTTATGTTAGAACCATAGATTTAATATATTTGAGTAGATATGAAAACACGAAGAACGTTTTTTCGGAAACACATCACACACACAAT
>JANTFA010036229.1:0-15516 GCA_026413405.1 Phytosciara flavipes | reverse complement strand
TATAAAAAACAAAAATCAAAACCCACCGAATACTGTGGCGATCGGTTGTCAAACGAGCAATACGAGAACAAATTCATCTATTGGAAAAACTACAAGAGCTAAGACGCAGATTTTAATATACCAGTCAGGAATTTCTCACTTTGAGGAGAGTACTGGTAGCTGCGCTGATGTGAGATAAGCCAAGTGTCCTGGAAAAGCATTGGTCACTCGTAAGTTCAATGGTTTCGTTGAGCAGATATTTGTTATTCAAGATGAAACGAGTGAAGCGAGCAATTTTTTTGTTGAGTGAAAATCTCAATCTCAACGTTAGGTTAATCGGTATCTTAATCTGGTTCATAGATGGATCCGCGTCTGTATTTAGAATGATTTATAGTGATCGCTCTCAATTGAAGCACTCACGAATATTTATCTGGCTTATTCAGCAAGCTAATTTATTAGATAATGCAAAATGTTAGTCGGATACGAAAACGCAATTGATATCGTAAAGAGTGCAAAATTGTAACATTGAGTTTCGTCTTTTGTTTGCTTAGAGAATGTTGCTGCCACTATTGTTAAGTGTTACACTTGTGACCGTAAGTCAAGCGTCATTTATCTCATCACCAAAACATACCCACCATGATTGGTATGAGACGGCAATTTTCTATCAAATTTATCCCAGATCTTTCAAAGATAGTGATGGTGATGGAATCGGTGACATTAAAGGTAAAATACAGGGTTTATTCTGGTCTAACGTTCATTGATATTTGATGTTTTCGTTGTGATTACAGGTATCACATCTAAGTTAGAGCATTTGAAAGAAATGGGAGTTGGTGGAACATGGCTTAGCCCTATCTTCCAGTATGTGTTGACGTTATTCATAGATTCGAATCGTTTGTAACCAAAATGTGTTTCAGATCACCGATGAAAGATTTTGGTTACGACATTTCTGATTTCTATGGTATTCAGGAAGAATATGGTACAATGGATGATGCTGTGGAGTTGTTCCAGAAGGCTAAAGATCTGGACATAAAAATTATCCTTGACTTTGTGCCTAATCATTCTAGCGACAAGTGCGAATGGTTTTTGAAATCGCTTGCTAACGATACTGAATACAGAGATTACTACATTTGGCATGAAGGTGTTGATGACGGCAATGGCGGACGCAAAGTGCCGAACAACTGGGTATGGTGCAGTGACAATGAAACAATGCCAGCAGTCTTGTGATTCGGGAAAACTTTTGTTTTGTTTTCACAGAATTCTGTATTTTATGGACACGCATGGACTTGGAGGGAAGAACGACAAGCATTTTACTTCCATCAATTTGATAAGGCCCAACCAGACTTGAATTTCCGCAATCCAAAAGTCGTTGAAGAGATGAAAAATGTTTTGCGATTTTGGTTGGACAAAGGCGCTTCCGGTTTCAGAGTGGATGCAGTTAATCATTTGTTTGAAGTTGAAGATTTAAGAGATGAACCAATTGAAAATCCTGAAGATCCATTGGCCTACGGATACACCTATAAGCATTACACCAAGGACTTAGTAAGTAAATTTAGGTTTGGATATAACGGTGGTTGTTCAGAGAAAACAAATCATTTTATTTAGGACGAAGTGTACGACATGATTTACCAGTGGCGTGAGGTGTTGGACGAATTCCAAACAGAGAATGGCGGTGAAACTAGAATCATGATGTCTGAAGCCTATGCAAATGAGACCTTCACAATGAAATATTACGAATCGGCTACCGGGCGGCAAGGATCTCACATGCCGTTCAATTTCGTCTTGATCAACGAACTTAGCGAGTGGTCTAAAGCGGCTGATTTCAAACGAGTTATTGATTCACGTATCAATGCTCTGCCCAATGGTAGAATGACGAATTGGGTAATTGGCAATCACGATCAACCTCGTGTGGGCTCACGGTATGGAGCAGAAAAAATCGATTCTTTATTAACGCTTGTAATGACGCTGCCTGGAATCGCTGTCACTTATAACGTATGCTTTGAGAAAGACGAAATATTGTCGTGTAGCGATGGTGTGTCAATATTGTCCTTTTTGTATCTAGGGAGAAGAAATTGGAATGCTCGATTTTCGTGATGGCATCTCTTTCGAGGAAACAGTTGATCCACAGGCATGTAATGCATATCCCGATGGACCTAAGGAGGGCTGGGAATGGTCATCCAGAGATCCGGTACGAACACCATTCCAGTGGGATGCTTCCACCGACGCTGGCTTCTGCCAGTGCGGAAGTAACAAGACCTGGTTGCCAGTAAACACCAACTACCAAGTTCTCAATTTGGAACGTCAAAAAGCCAGCGAAAAAAGTACATTCAAATTCTACAAAGAGTTGTCAGAACTACGTAAAGATGACACGATGATGGAGGGTGCCTACAAATCGTTCGTTGTGAATGAAGTCTTTGCATATACCAGGTAAATAGTCCAATTGAACGCTTTCATAGATTCTATAGATTGGAAATTTTATTTTGACAGAACTGCCGATGGCCATGATCCTCGATTAGTATTGATAAACTTTGGTGAAACTGAAGAAGTGGTAGATGTAACGAAACTAACAGACATTTTTGGTTCAAAGCTCCGTGTGCTTGTCGCTGGCACAGAAACAATTTACGAGAAAGGGTGAGAAGAACATTTATTTGACCAGATTTGACAGTGTTGCCATAAACTTTTGCTTATTGTAATTTTCAGTGCTTTTGTGGACACAAACGAAGTCGTCCTACCGAAATACAATACGATTGTTGTGGAAAATTCCGCCGTTAGCGCAACACTATCTTTAGGTCTGGTTATTATTGCAGTTTTACGATATTTTTATGTGTAAACTGAGACTATTATCTAGCAACCAAATACAAAAACAATTTACCATTAATGCGATTTTCGTTTAGTTGATTTTAAAGCTTACAGGATTCGAAAACGTGTTTACGGGAAAAACAGTTTTTTAAATCGCTGTCCTACGCAGAAAGTTGACATAATGTCTACATGTGCCCCCGGGAAGTGTTCATGTAAAAACTTTCCCAATGAGACAAGAGATTAAACGAAACTACGTTGGATGCGAAGGGTTAATCATCCGGGGAATTGGTGTCACGTGATCGAAGGAATTGCCGAATTGCTCCGGCAAATACGAGGAATTGAGCAATTGATGGCAAATTCAAGCAATTACGGGCGAATGTCAAGAAAATACGTCTATTACGAACAAACTAAGTGAGAAAGATAACCCCTATTTTCTATGGTCCAAAGTACACTGAGTGGGTCTTCATTTTCCATACATTCTGTGCGAAAAATGAGTCGTCAATTTTTATACAAGAAGAAGAATGGATCGTCCGATGTCCCAACCTGCTCCGGCAATAACGAGCAAATGTTTGAGAAAAAGTGATTGGTGTCACACGATATTGGGTTATGATGGGTTACTCTCAGTTGGATGCTGGAAGCGAATACATTGATTTGCGACAATTTATGAGACACGAGAACTCACTTGTGCGTTTTGAGCGACTCACTTTGAATACTGTTATTTTTACTCGTTAAGTTGCACACCTCGCCTTCGGCTCGCATTTGTAAATTCTACACTTGTCAAAATAACAGTTTCCAAAGCTTGTCGCTTAAATGTGAGCTTGATTCGTATCACAAAATTGTCTTTCATGAAATCAATGACTTCCGCAGCATCCAACGTAATTACCTAATCTACTACTTTTAAACAAGTGTGAGGGTTGTACGGTTGTAGCCATTTCTCACTAAAAATGAGAACATTGCAAAATTTTTTAAGGATTCCCAATCCTTTGCATGAAATAGTCCATAAAGTTACTGCTTCCAAATCGGCTTTGGCTAAGAATGTAACTCTCTCACTCTTCAACACAACAATTCAAAAGCATTTACTTACGGTGCATTTACTTACGGTGCATTTACGTATTCAGTAAACGCGTAAACGAACTCATTTACCAAGCGAAAGCTACATACGATGTTACTAATTGCGCCGATAAGATCACAGTACGATTCAAAACTTGCAAACAGTTTAAAGCGGTTTGCTCTTTTCACTAATGCCTCTGAATTTTACAGAGAGATGACACAAGACTGGGTCAGCCGCCGTATAATCTAAATAGAAGTAGCGTTGATGCTAGGCTAGGAACAGCCAGTGGTATGATCTGATGCAAACCCGAAAGAAGACCAACACTGACATTGATTGTAAAATTATCTCGAAGTGGATTTCATTTCCTTTCTTCTTAGTGCTACGCTAACGATTCTCTTTACGTTGCTCCTGCATAATATATTTGTCTGCCTCCACATGGAAAATACACTTTTTAATGAATTCCTTAAACAAACGACAACGCTGACATACTCTGCAAGATGATTGGGTTTTTTGAACGTTTTTGTTCATTAGCTACACTTCCGCAACGTAACGACTGTTGCAGATCCAGATAGTAAACCAAAGACAATGTACAGAAACGATTTCATAAGTTTGATGATTGTCACGTTTGTTATTTAAAATTTCAACCTGATAATATGGCATCAAGCGCAGGATGTTCCTTACAATGAATGTCTAATGCAAAAAACATCCGGCAAAAGATTTCAGAAAAAACAGAAATCTCCGTGAACAGGAACATGCATTGCTGTCATAAAATTTGAATTTTATGCGTCATATAACGGATATTGTCGTTCGTACATAGGAGGACTTTTATAAGATCCCCGGTATGATAAGGTACAAGTAACGGGAAATTACTAACAAAAATGAATCTCATCTCCAGCAGAAAACTATAACTACAAAAAGCAAGAGCACAAAAACGAATTTCTAATTTATGGATGAGACAGATTTTCTACAAAATTCACAATAAAGTAGAAGTCAGTGCAGTGATGCAATCGAACGAACTGAGAGTCACTTAAATTACCTGCATTCCCTTAGCATCGTTGCATGCAATTATATATTACGTTAGCACCGGGAGTACTTTAACACATCCATAGCAACCCAGTCATACGCTGTTGTTGGAACTTTATATTTACAACAGCTTGGAAAAATTTATATTTGCAGTACGGAAAATTGTGCATAGACACTTTAATCAAGAATTATTTAAGGATATATTTCAATTTCAAGCATTTACGCCATCTGTACACTGCTATAACTGTGATGTACGTATACGATGGTAATATCAAAAGGTTTTTGATGAAAGATTTGAAAAAGTGGGCGTTTAATTCGGAAACGAAATTCGAAATGGTAATTTGAAATGAGGTAAGGAGCGGGTATAAGAAGTAGGTGTCTACAGCACACCCCAGAATACTTGTTCGCCAAATTATAAGGCATGGCAGTACTACTCACACTGGATAATAATATCCTTTCGTTGTACTTATAATACGATTTCATTATGCATTCTTCAGCATTTCCCGTACATTTGCCTCATATAATATTTATTTTGAAATTCCAGCCATGCAATGCACATTCTCGAAAATTCTCTGCATTTCGGGTTGAAGTTCAATTGCTAGTTTCTGTGGAAACGAATGGTTCAAAAAACTGTAAATTGCAGCTGCTGGGAAATTTATTGCTTTGAAATAAAGATTTGGAATATGAATGAGATCGGAAAGTAAGTACATGAAAGAAATAAACATTTGAACTCTCGTTTATCTTTTCCATTCTTTTTTCTTTCTATTTTTTTTTTTTCAATTATCTAAACATCGCAAAAAGTGATTGCAGTTTTTGTATTCGAATTTGTAGAACGATAATTTACCCTCTGAACTTGTACATTCTTTAAGAATTGTATTTGCGTTGCTATTTACATCCATAAATTTTTCTTGCGTCAGAGGGCCACAATTCGACGTAACTTCTGTGTATACTGAGTTTTGCAACCGAGTGATAAATGCTCTTTTAGGCAGAAGATGTGAACATTGTCATGCCTACCCGAAGGCTCTCAATAAAGGCGACATAAGTTGTATGTTTCGTAACTGATTTAGGATATGTTTTTTTTGCAGCATTTTGGTGACGTTCGAGGTGTCTTTTATGTTTTCTATATTTTACGTGCCTAAATAAAAATTCTGCCTTGCCCTGAACAAACCTTCAACGCTCGACACCAAAGCGTAATGCACATCGAGTAACGCCTCTAGCCATTCGGCTAGAAAGCACAACGTTATATGGTGAATTATGATCGATTATGATCTTCCGGCGTAAAAAACGTCGCTTATAGTTCGTGATAGAAGCTGCATTTTTTAGTACACGTCGCACCCAAAGTCTGTTCTAGTCGTACCTCGTTAATACAAGCTCAAGACTAATGCTCAAATATTCCATTTTTGATCACTCATGACAAAATGTACTATTTTTGTCACTAATTTGTTAGTAGTATTGTTAGTAGAAATAAGACTCATGGTGGAATCATCTCTTGACTTTCCACCATTTATATCCGATTGACTCTGAATTTAGTGATAAATGTCAAACAAAATTCACATCTTTTATTGGAAAATCTGCAAACTCAAGGCAATGTGACAGCTACGCGAATTTTAACCGTTAAAGTCTCTCTTTCTCTTGCAAAATCCATAAAAAATCAGTAAACCGCAAAACGGATTATAAGTCGGTCGGTTTTCGAAATTCCATGCTTGGACCTTCGATATTATCATTGGTTTATAGACACAAACAACTGCTATGTACAGCTTGGTGGTGGCTTCGTCACAGTCTGATCACGAGATAGCAAGTTGAAGTTTCATTACGATTCGCTAGATTTGTTCGTGTCCTTCATGTGCATGTTGAACTGCGTGTTAATGCTAAACGTAGAAAAACATTTCGTTTCCTCTCAGATTGAAACAATGGTTAAATTACCTAGATTCTAACATGAATTCAAAAGTAAAATTCAACGAAAGTTTCTGACGTTTAATCGCACTGCCCCAATTCTCTGAGATTTCTTCAAACGTTGGCTGAATATTTTATCAGCTAAACTTTGACCCTGCAAGTAGACAACTTAAAAGCATATCGTCGATTTTTTAGTGAAATTATTTCAGAAAAATTGAGATTGCTACGCTAGCATCTGTGCAACAGTACACATTTGGATCTATCGTACCAAATAATAATTTAAATTTTGTCTTATTCATGTATTCAAACCCAGACTTAAATTTTTCTTTTGTAATTAACACTCTCAACAAGAAAAAACTCATTTGTACATGCATTCACTCGAAGTTAGTCTGGATCATTACTAAGTAATCAACTCTGACTTTAATTTACATTAATGGTCAATTAACTTTATATGTACTAGGTATCCTGTTCTGTTCGCGTATACATTCCTTGGATACGTGTTTCCATATAAATTTTCTTGGATGGAAAAGAATACTCAGTTCAGTTCTGTTTACTCTTCTTGTTTTTTTTTATGGAAAAGTAAAATTGTAGACAAAAAGTATTACATCAAGGATTAGCCAGGCTAATGATGTAACCTACTTACCCATTTTTAGTAACGAAACACTTCGCTTCTTACTTTTGTATTACTTTCTAATGCGAAACGTCTTTCCCACAATGAACGAACATTATATCGATCGGATATGCAAACTTGGCAGTTTATTTACGATGACAGTCCAGTATATGACCTGGCATAAATTTATTGAACAGAAGAATGTGACAGAACGTAAATATATTTTACGAGTAAAACATTTCTGGTTTTTCAGTCATTTTTTCCATTTGAGTAACCCCACCGTTTTCCGTGGTCGTACTATACATGACAACCTTGTGCAATTTGCGGTGTTTCTTCATTATAAAAAAAAAATTGGTTTTTGTGGACTACCATGTACAACATACACCACGAAATTGTGTTTTGTGGATGGTTTAACAGCAAAAAAAGACCATAAAATGAATAATTGAAAATGAACCGAGGAATATTTGAAGAGCTGCCTTCGACACGCAATAAAAGATAGTGCCCATCAGGAACATAGTAAATAGAAAATGAGATGTAATCAAACGAATTGGATTAATGGCATAAATTCCATCAAAATAGGACATGACATAAAAGCCTTTCTTAGCCTTTTAGAGACGCCAAGCATCATAGTTATCATCGAATCTTTTGTTGAAATTGTCACACGTTGTTACATGCAACGCATACGTCGAAAAACCTACTTTTCGTAGTTCATGCACTTCCTTTGACGCTATCAGCATGCAGTAGATTAGTTTGGAGATAGTTATTTTCACAAGTGTGGCGTTTGCAGTTCGAGCCGAAGGCGAGTGGTGTAACTAAATACAAGTCCAAATAACGGTCTCAAAATCAGTACAGTGCGTATGCTATTTTATTGCATTCACGATTTGCTTTGACAGATAATTACTTCTCTAGAGTGCTAAGTCAAACATTATTCAGACAGACACTTAACGAGTAATAGTAGATTATTTCATATGGAATGGGATACTCGAGCGACAGCGAGAATCCCACTCCATATGAAATATACTGCTTTATTGCATGAGCGAAAACGAGACAACAACATGTGACTGCTTTGACGGCAAATGAATAATGTTTGACTCAGCGCTCTAGTGAAGTAATTATCTGTCAAAGCAAATCGTGAATGCAATAGAATCTATTACATAGCCCGGGAGAAAAATGAAAATTCACATTTTCGCGTCTTTATTGTGTTTCGAGTCCACCTGGTGGCGTCAACTGCTCCGTAGAAACATAAAATTGCAATCACAATCGTATCACATGCGCGGAAGATTCCCTTTTTCGATTCACTTTCGTAATAAAACTTGGAGATTTCATTTTGGAAGCTCTCTGTTCTTTTCTCAATGGGTCAATGGGTTACTCTATTTCTAAACTACCTAGTTTCCTTTGTCCCGCTAATTCTAATTCAATAACGGCCAAGTTCACTACCATAGAATTCCACTGAATTCTGGGACTGTGAGACTGGGGATAGTTACTGAAATCATAATGCGCTCTACTCTAATCTGTAACAAACTTATTCTAAAGAGTAACGTTCAAACCTCAGAACTTCTCTTTTGGTACAAAATTTCGCAACAAAAAATGGAACTCACATTTTTCTACGTTTATCTACCTCCAGCTTCGCCTCCGATCAACAAAACTCACACGAGTCAATTGTCAACTGTCTCTCGTTATGTATAACTCAAAACTAGTGAGAGCATGTAGCTTCATGCTATCGTTGTTTCTAAGAAGTTAAGCTATATCCAATGAAATGAAATATATTTAACAGTGCAGATGACACAGACTACTTAAAACGTAGATTGTAGATTCTTCTTTCAAAATTGTCTTCTCTTTTGCCAGAGCAGAGTATTTCTACATACATTTTCAGATCCGATCTAAACGTTAAATGTGTTTAAATATTTAGATAAACATCATCTTCAACATATGTGTACACACATTTTATGTCAACAGTGTCGAGTGACGATTCCATTTCACTTGATTTATAAAAAATGATAAGACGATAATACATTCAAAGAGTTCAATCTTTCCACCAAGGCCATAAATCTTTCTATGCGAATGCTCAACATGGGCTACTGTAGCATCAGAAGCACTCTTATACCCTAAACGGGGGTATAGATAGAGAGATGTTGCTAAATGGGATCTTGGGATATGTGTGTGCGGAGTTATTTTAAATTTATTTCTGTTAAGCAGATGGATATGGAGTTTGTCTAAACATCAACAGAAGGGATACAAATGTAAAGCTTGACTTTGATTTGTAAACATTATTTCGTATCATCATAAATACACCAGACAAGTAGTGATGTTCAACTTAAAAGAGCTGGGTATCGATTGATTTCACTACGACAACGATTGGATGAATAAACAAAATCGTTGTTTTGAGAGGGAATCTGTAATTAAATCAGAGACGCAGTAAACATTTACCTCATCAACCTTCGTCACTCGCAGGGAAAATTGAACAGATGAGTAGGCTTTCCACTTAACTATTTTCGCAGATGAATGAACACACATTTTGGGTAGAACAACGAATATTGAATAAAAATCGTCGGAGAGAAAATCCTATTTTTAGTTTAACTGCAACCTGTAAATTTGAAAAAAAAATACAACGCCGACAAAAGCGAAGTCTACCGAAATTGCTGTTTGCAAAACGTTGTATGGAATTGTGTTGTACAAGTTGTCCCATAATGACCAAAGTTAAAAATGAAGGACGGAAGTACTGCTGGCTAGTTGGAATCAGATTACAATCGAGTATTTCCCTAACGACGTAATTTCGGATGGGGAAAAAAATCTCGTTTTTAATAGCTTGCTCGCACGACATAAAAATGCATCAGACTTTTTTATGGGAACACATCAAAAACCGTCTATAAAATGTTCATTCAAAAAAATACATAAAAACCCCGAACGAAAAAAAAAACAACGACGAGTGGCCTACCCTTTTCGGGGTTACATTGCAAACTCATTGTTGTCCGCACACACAATGTTCACATGAACATTGTAAACTGTAGACATAAATGGTTCGTAACCAATTCGATTTGATTGTTTATTGGATCACAAAATTTTTACTGTGTGCATTTTTCGTGCTTATACAAAGTAAAGCGTTGGAGTATGTGCCTAAGCGTTTATGACGACACTCCCTTTAGCACAAGAAAACGTACAACTAGTAAAATTAAAACTTTACTAAAAAGGTAGTCATTTGTACTGAAGTTAAACTGTGTGTTACAAATTGCTGGAATGCGTTCGTTGACATCATACCTAGGAGTTCCCCTATGTATGCGACAACATACTTATCTCCATTAAACAACCAAATTAAACCTATAGCCACGTTCATCACCAGTGTACATTCTATTCGTTAGACCAACCGTTGACTTATTTAAGCTTTTATTTCAAGTGAATGCTTGTTTAGATGAAACGATTCGAAAACTAAGTTAAAATTTGAAATGAAAAATTACACTACGCAATGTCAGATGGTGGATTCGAACCCCCGATCATTATGTTATGAGCCGAATGCATGAGCTCTTTCATCAGATCTTTTCCTTCAAGGAGAACGATTCAGTGACCATGGTTGGTAACGTTACAATATTTTTTGTCACCTTTAATTGAACCCAATGGTATTTTGACTAGAATCATACCTAGCATGTTGGTGAGTCGGCTGACTAGATGTTTCAAAAAATTATCAAAAAATGTGGTCGGATGCGTTACACATTTTGTGACTTTTCTTAATAACTCAACTCTTTTATGAAAATTATAGCTTTAAAATCTTATACTAGCTAATCCGAAACAAGCAGACATAAAAAAAACATTTGACTGCAATATTGTCTCGAATTGGCTATGTATGGCTCTAGATTTGCGAGTAGAGTATCACCGACGTATAAACTCTCTGATCGAAAGTACTTGTTGCGGGTGAAGCATGTATGGTATCATTGCAAAGGTTAGACTTCAGGTTGAAACATGAGTAGAGTATTGAGTTCAATTACGTCTACAGTTGAGGTACAGAAGTTGTCAAAGTTCGCCGAGGGTAGTGAAAAAAGAAAAATCTGGATCAAATCTTTGGACAGGGCTGGCCATGACTGTCGGTAGTTTTGTTTTATACATTAGGGTTCACACTACCTCACAACATATGTTTCATCTATGGACAGCGCTGTCGAATGATCTCCGAACTTTCGAAAAAAATGGTCCATTTTTGACCTAAATTCCATCGTTCCGCGGACCAGTTGACTTACAAGCAATAGTTTGAATATTCATTTTATGCACCATACCAGTCCCCATAATGGTGCATAATAACAATTGATTTGATTGCTCGTTGTGGAAATTATATACATTTTTGTTCAAACGAGTACTGCCCCATGGTCATACAAATCGAGAACTCTACCAGTTGTTCCACGAGTTTCTTAGAATTTTATGGAGGTTCAATTGAGCCATCAACCAAATAAATCTTTGATGGCTTCAATTTCGACTTCATACATGTTGGTTCAAAATTTCGCAAATTCACTCCTAACTTCTATAAGTTTAGAGCAATGATGGTCGAACCACTTATTCGATGGTTGACTGCGCTCATAGCACTGCTTACTAGCATGAACATAAGAAATGTTTGGAGGCTTATGCAATCAAAATAGTACATCCATTTATTTCGTGTTTATTTTTTATGCTTCTGGGCCTTTCACACGAACTCTGAGCGTCTGTTTTGGACGGTTGATTTTAGACACTGTGTGAGTGAAAACAGACAACACATGCAAACGTGCACGCATTCACGTATGGAAATTTGGAAACTTTTTGACGTTCCAAATATGCCTTACATATTTGTGACATTTTGACGCAAAACTCAGACAAATGACATCTTTCGACAAACTTTTTTCCTCGGTAATACACGTATTTTGAGCCTCTTGTGGCGTAAATAGGTTCAAAACTCCCAAAAATATTCTGAAAATAGAATTTTTTCGTTATTCTTACGCTAATTGAACTTTGACCATAATCTACGGAAGTTTTGAACGTATTGAAGCCGCATGGTGCTCAAAATATGTGTGTAAATTCACCAGAAGAGTTTACCATTTGCTCGAGTTATTTCAAAATGCCTTCATTAGCGTGAAATGTCCCATATCAACTAAAATTTAAGATGCACCGATTTTTTAGATGAGAAAATTGATAATTGTTCAACGTTTCAAGGAATGAAAAGCGCATTAAGTGGGAAAAGTCATTTCAAGTGGGAAAAAGAAAAAAGGCACTTCAAGTGGAGAAAAGGCACTCCCTATAGATACTATAATGGTGGATAAACGGTTGATTTTCAATTGCTTTGCGTAACAAAGTGCTGTTTTTCTTACATAAAGTGTTGTCTAAGGATTAAATGAAGAATAAGTGGTGAGACCTGGCCAGTTCGAGCTCATTTCTTCTACAACTGTGCCAAAATGTATTGTACAAAAGGTGGACTTTAAAGAAAAGCCATCCTAGACGCCCATTCAAAAAATATCGTCTTCTATTCATCCGTAGCCAGCTACAACAATACCATGAGACGACAATGTAGCAATTGTGACATAATCAACTTATTCCTTGTAAAGTGTACTTAACGTTTATTTTCTCAGATAACAACCAATTTGGTTTGGAGCTCCATTGATTCTCTGCATTGAAAAACCATTAATGCCGACAATTTTCAATATTAAATTTACAGTACACGAACGAAAAATCAATTTATTTACAGAGACTTTTTTGTTGCAGGATATTTTACCAGCGTAAGACGTAGATTATAAGAAAAGCAATTTTTCTAAATTTACATTGTTGAGTTGGATGCTAGAGAGATAAGGCATGAAGATTTGGTATTTTTCGATTTTCTCGTGAGTTTAATTTTTTTTTAAACTTTTTCCTTGCCTACTACGAAAACTTAGGAAATAAATGGATTTTCAATTATATATTTAATCTGTTGTTATACCTGTGAATATCGGCACAAAGCGATCGCAGTATATTATTTCAGCTATGAATAGACAAAATGTTCCATCCATGGCTATAATGCAAATTCAAATCTCGCAGAATGTTTCAATTTTTCCATTTTTTGCATAAAGGATTTGAGCTGAGTCTCGATAAATCTAGCAAATATCTGGAGGGAAAGCCACACTGTTGACTCTTATCCCAACAAATGCGCAAAAAAAATTGTTGGCCTTTAAATTCACATTAGCAAGATTTCAGAGCTGACAAATTTTTTGTCGTTAATAAAGCACAAAAAAATTCCAATAAAAATTGCTTTCGCATAAAAACCTCGCATATATCCACGCAACCCTCTGTTTTCAAGAATTTCCATTTATATTCCATAATGCAAGTTAATTCATTGGGGGTTGACGATAATTTGAAAAATATATTTCACGAAAAATTGGAAAATAAAAATGTTTTTTTTTTCGTATCGGTGGTGGTGTGAGGGGAAGAGCCTATTGATAAATTGATTAACAGAACGATGATGATAGGTTTAATGTGAATACCTGAACCAGATTAAATTCTGTGAAAAGGTGATTGAGTAATTGGGACAGATGAATCTATTTGAAGTACAGTTCCGATACGCAAAAATCAATTTTGTGTAAAAATAAAACGTCGACCGGAAATCACTTAAAAGGATAAAATTTAAAGTCTCTCCATAAGGAGATGTTCATAAATAACGTTCACAATAGAGTGGGGAGTGGGTTTGGCTGTGTATATCCAGGCAACTGGCTATGGTGGCTCTTTTCCCTTAATTCATTCAATTCTTGTGCAATTGCAAAGGTAAATGCCATACGCTAAATAAATAAATCACTTAGGGGAAATCCAAAAATCTTAGGGGAAATTCCTTAGGGGCAAGTGTACCACAGGCAAAACGTTTGCGGCTCTCGTGGGTTGCCCACAGAGACACAAGGTGAAGACATCCTGATATGTCTTGACAACATAGGGACGATTCAGGCACTTATGTTGTCTGTCACAACCTCCGTGCAGGTAACAGAGTGTACGGACTATCTGATCTTTTAGGATAAAATACAATCCAATCAGATTAGTTTAGGTACCAGGGCATTCTGATGTAGGGTAGGCTCAATGGCTCGTTGACTCGATCATAATGAGCCAGAACCGTACCTGCCAATACTCCAATCATTATGGGCGAAAACTCGAAATGCTTTTTTCTGAAACTCGACGATGGATAGGCCCAATTCAATGGAGTCGCATTAGAAGGGTGGTTAGGAACGGACATTGTTGGCTGAATAAGCAGTTGAATAAGTTGAGGCTCTAGGATACTCCAAGGTGTTCCTGCGATATTAAAGAATAGACAGGCACTTGATGAGTAATTGCCCAAAGCTTATTCAAATGAGACCTAGGATTATGAGAGACTATGACACATTGTGTGACCGGACACATTAGAAAGGTTGCTAGCGGCGGCAGTGAGGCTACAATGATGACCGGAAGAAAAACCAAGCGACTGAAGATGGTTAGACCACGCTAACCTCTGACCGCCACTGGTTCCGGAGGTCGAAACAGTTTTTTATCTCCACATTCGCTTCACGCGAGACATGGGAGGGAAGAGCATTTCAGTTCTGTTTGTTTTTCTCTTTCTGTTTTTTCCGGTTTTTTGCAACTAGCGCCCCTGAGCTTTTCGTCTCAGGTTAATCAAAATTGGTATGCGAAAGGCTCGGAACAGGTCAACCTGAAATCTGATCTCAATTATTCAATAGAAAAGATTTCAGTTCAATTCAGATCAGGTCAGATCCAATCAGTTCTGATGAATTCAGGTTAGATCAGATCAGGTCGAATCTGGTTTCAGGTTCAGGTTGAGTGATACCTGACCTGTCCCATGCCTTACCTAGCATCAGATCTGTGTTTGGTGAGTACGAAAGTGGTCATCCCAAATTGATAAATCTGGGTTTGGTACAAGACGGCATGGTAAAGATATAGAAAAATTGTGGACGATGGGGGGAGGGTGGTTCTAAAATTCTGAAAAAACAGAGTAATTGAACAAATAAACCAAAAAGTAAAAATTTGATCGCTCACCTATTACATAAGAATATCCGTCTAGAGTCAACACACATTTACGGGTTGTCGCTCCAGACGGATATCTGACCGACCGTGTGTGCAATGTTTTCGGTACAACGCCATGATGTCCCGGATCCGACGGACACTTGTGCACTAAGTCCTTCGGCCGAACAGCCGTTCCGATACAATCAAT
>JANTFA010036118.1:5135-15519 GCA_026413405.1 Phytosciara flavipes | reverse complement strand
TAGGTGAATTTTTGTATGAAATCCGCCATACTATCGTCAGCTGTGGGGTGTAACCCGCGTACCTGTATAGAGGTGACATCCACCAGTATCTAGCCTTGGGTTTATCTCGATGGTGAAATACAAATCGTAGTTGGGAAATTTCTCATATTTTCGATCCAAATGAAATATTTAAGGTAAGTCGACGTTTCGTAATTGTATTGTTACTCCTTCAGCGCCTAGAAAATTTGTCTCTTAATCGAAGATAGTGATTAACCTTTTACGACTGTAGGTAATATTGTTCACGAAATTTCCGTTTGGGCTTTCTCCACCCTAGGATTCGGTTTCCGATACGGCTCTGGCTCTGGAAAGCCGAGTGAACATTTACATAAGGATTTGTTATCTTTTTGTTCTTTATGTATGAATGAATTGAATTGTCTCAAAATAGACCATTGAATGGCTTAAAAGAATTCAATTGATTTGATGTTGTGTTGAATATCGATTTCGTTGAATTGATATGTTTGTTGTGTGTTGATGCTTGGTATCGAAGAATTCAATATTATTCTTCATGCAGCTTAGTGTATGTTTGTTAGTTGATGGTTGTAGGTAAATTATAATCGGACATGCTGAAATAAAACTTGCAGGTTCGCTTATGAACTGCTATTATTAAGAGTGTTAAGAGTGTTGAGTGCATGGTGTGGTTTGTATTGAGGCTATTTGATATAGGTGAAGACACCTATTAAACCAATCCAAATTACATCTGAATGCATCAGACATAGGTCGTCTCTTATTTTTGTTGTGTCTGCAGATAACAGATGATGATAACCTTAACTATGCATAACACTACCTTCAGTGTTTTAATTAATTTAGATATTGGATATAGCCGCACGTAAAAGACTACACAACAGTTCCGATTGATGCACATGCAAGTGTGCTATCTCGTGTTAAACATACCGCAACATAGATATCCCATTAGTGGTTGTTGATCGAATCAACGTTCTTGGTATACTTATTAAATGACGCTTTGTTGGGTTATCTTATCAATTGCCATCCTAAAGAGTACGATTGAAAAACTGTTTCTCTATTTATTTCGCGTCGTTGACAAGAGTTCACATTCTTTCACCAATCGACAACTGTTCAAAATGGAAATTTCTACGTTTAAAAGTGATTTTGTGTACAGGAGTTCTGTTCAATTCAGATCCTACATTTTCAATTTTTATCATATTTTCTGTTCGTTTGGCTATTACACCTTTTTGATTCACTTCAAATTTGTCCCAGTTGAAGATGGATACGAAATTTATACCAACAAAGTACGAAAGGCAAGTGAAACTATCAGAGGGATTTGTACTCTTTTTCCTGTTCATATCATTACTCATTTACAAACCGTAGGTTTTATGCTTCGTGATACATCTTTTTGTAGTCACATTGGGACTAGGAAATTTGCGGAAGAAGTTTTCAGTGCCCAAGATTGTAGATAAACCAAACCAATTTTTCATCATGGTCGAAGGAATATGTCTTTTTTCGTACATACTGGTTTTTATACACATGGTACTGACGAAGCAGAACGTACTTGCCAATATAATGAATAGCTCGTCACATTGCAAGGATAATAAGAAAAATCGAAAGGTAGGTATGCTTGTACTTGCTAGGTAGGTAGGTGTAGGTAAGTTTGCCATAGTGCACGACTGATGTCTATTTCATTTAAAGTATCGCAAAATCGCCATCTTTGTACATGTGTTGGCCATATTTTCGTGCGTTGCTCACCTATTTGCGGATACATTTTATGGCCACGTAACATTCATCGATTTAATTCGTACGAATGCTGGAAAATTCTACTACGGTTTCCGTTGGAGAGAAACTGACCAGCCCCTAATGGAATCTGAAGTTACGTTTGCAACAATTTCTTTCACTACATTTTTCCTAATTGTGAAAGTTTTCCTTCGTCTATCGAGTCATCTCACCGAATTGACTTTTTACATTGGTGCTATGACAATTGGTCTGACCATAAAAGAATTTCTGAGCTTGCTGTCGCATAATCAGTTTCTTTCCATACAAAAGGTATAGGACTCAAAAAATAACAAAATTTTAGGGTTCGATGTACTAAATCAAAAATATTTCTTCAGATTGTTCAATGCTACGAAGATATGAAACTGTTGATTGAAAACATAAATTCAATTTGCGGCGGATTCATTGTAATCGTTTTTGTGGCAAGTATACCCCATTTTGCACGAGATAGTATCGCAGTATTTGATTCTGCAGAATGGTGGCTGATTGTGGATTATATGCAGTATGCCATTCTTTATTTGGCATCTCTAGCATATGCAGCAGAGGCGACTAACAATGTAAGACACTTTTATGAAAATGAATAACTATCATCGCATCGCTTAAGCTTAAATTGGTTTACTAAATCTGCAGATGAATCAGTTTACGAAATATTTGTCAAATTGCACAAAGAAAGTCAAATCTCTGACTGATCCGGATAAGCTTGCTTTGATTTTTCTGGAAATTCAGTCAGTCAGATATCCAGTTGGATTGGAAGGTTATGGGTTTTTTACAGTCACGTATACGTTCTTGGGAAGCGTGAGTACTAAACATTTTTAATAGTTATAGGTAAATGCAATGCTCCCAATCAATATGAACTGAGATCACGCATTGCACACTGGCATTTTGTTTGAGTCGAGTCATAATTTACTTATTCTAAAGTCCGTTGTATGGCCTGGTAATCTTATGCTATACTAGATCACATCAAATTTTTGTTCACATAATCTTATACAATGACTAGAGCTTCTGTTTAAAACTACTTCGGTCATTTTTGAAAACCATCAGCATTAGCGTCATTCAAAACCGAGAAAAAGACGGTATGATCCAATTAATTGCGTAAACGATGCAGTCATTCTGTTGTCGACAACGATGACCGTTATGAGCGATTAACTCCCTTATATAAAAAAATTTGTGTTGTAAAAATGAAGTAAAAGATCGAAAAGGTATATACTTCAAACAAATTAGCTGATCCAGCTGAAAATTACTACCACTCAAAAGAACACATGAAATGAACCTAATCTAGAATTCAAAATAATATGTTTTCCTAGTCAATTCGTCAACGAGCAGAGAAATGATACCTAGATGGTGTTAGCGTGTTTGCTCCAGTATAAAATGAATCGTGAAATAGTTTTTTTGTGCCTACGATTAATATTTTACGATCCAGGATTGCAAATATCGAATATGTGGTTATGTTTTCAATGGCCATCTGTCAGTACCATCTGGGGTGCAACGCGACGCCATCTAGGTATCATTTCTCTGTAAAAGGGATATCACCCCTTGAAAAAGGTAAAATTTTGACTTCAGCTGCTGTTTCTTCGTGATTCAGAGCGACATCAATCATTTTTATACGGAAGATATAAGAATTCGCCTCTTTATCGATTCAAATGACAATCGTAAGTTCTCTTTTCTTACCTGTTATGCTGATGGGTTCTCAAGGAAAAACCGAATGGATCTGAAAACTGAATCTGATTTTCAACGGTGCTAGAATCCTCAACAAGATATGGAAAAAATCCGGGTAGTCTCGTAGCTGTCCTTAGCGTATAATGGGCAAATCCGTGCACCTAATGAGGAAGGGGGCTAATTACTAATGTTTTTGGCACTACTTCGAAGTCAAACATGAGTGCAATCTATGATTCGTTTTTTTAACGGGATTTTATGGTGGTGATCGTATGAAGCTATTATAGTTTCGCTTGCACCAGTTACCATGCAACGCAACTAACCATGGATTTGTGAACCACAGCATATGTGTATGAGCAGATAAACAGAAGAAATTTTTGGTCAAATTTTAGCTTCTAATTTTCTATATCATGGCGCACCGTTAAGTATAGGCGCTATAACGCATGACGCAAGTAGATGATTGACAGAGAAGTTTTCAATCTGTTTATATTAGTAAAATTTAACGATGAAGACGTTGATTTTCGAGAATAGTTGTACGTAACAACCAGCAATTAATCGGCAACTTTCTAGCAACCTCACAGAGTTTGCTTAAAGAATCAGAGGTATTGAAATCGGAGAGTGTATCATGAGAAACTCATAAAACTGCATTAGACACTGTCTTATAAAATTCTCAAGGTACGCTGTCCGATTGCGATAGCTGTCAAAAAGCTATGTGAAGTTGCTAGAAAAATGCTTAGTTCCAAACCCATGTCTTTTCCACAGGTTTTCAGCATTTTTGTGACATACACCCTCATTCTGCTACAACTTCAATGAACAGAAAAGCTCGGTTCACCAATTACAAATATCAATTTTATTTAAATTCGTTTGACTTTATCGTTTATGTATACCAATAAGTTAAGGTAAGAAAACGGTACAATTAAATTAATTTCTTTTTCGCTTTACAAAAGTAACTTACACCAAAGATTGCACAAAATAATATGATTTATCTTAGAATTTCTTGTTTCTTTTTTGCGTGTGATGGACATGTTTAACAGGAAAATATATTTAATGCACAGAAATATTTTGGAAAGACTTTCAATTTAAGTTTTTTTCATCAGAATTTATCGGCGCTTGAGAGTTAAGTTTTTGCGAGTAAATTTAAAGTAGCAACGCACCACAATTAAGTCAAGCATGGTGCGTTCATAGTAGCCTTAAAGCTACTGATAAATTCTGATAGAAATTCTCTGCCCTTACTATTATCACATCAGAAGTAACTTACACATTGAGGTAATGTCTACACAACAAAAATTATCTACCTTCCTTTGCTCCAAACTAAATCTATCTCTCATCGTGGACACTGACCGTCACATCTGTGTCCAGATCAGATGATGACGAATTTCTACTTTCCCCTAACATTATTTGGATTTCGGCCAACGATTTTCCTTTAGTTTCCGGTACCACAAAGAAGACAAACACAGTGCCCAGGAGGGAAAAGGCACTCAACAGAAAGAATGTCGGTCCGATTCCAATGGCTGCTTGAATACTCGAAAATGATTTGGTAACAGCGAATGCAAATATCCAGCTGAATGATCCAGCTGCCGAACCACCGATTCCTTTGATATCAGGAGCAAATAGTTCGCCAACCATTAACCATGGAATTGGTCCGAAGCCCAGCGAAAACACAATGATATACAAACAGAGAGCGAAGACCGGAAGCCAGCCCAAATTTTCGACGCTTGCTTTATCTTTGCTGCTCAGATAGAAATAGACGCCGAGTAGAATCTTGGATATGGCCATAACAAAGATTGAAATCAATAGGAGCACACGACGTCCAGTTTTGTCCACAATCATTGAAGCGACGAATGTTGCAACTACCTGCATAACACCGACCAGTATAATTGCCAATTCCGTTTTTAAGTCAACGTTGGCAGCATCGAAAATGAATCCAGTGTAAAAGATCACAATATTGATTCCGCTCAATTGCACGAACACCATCAATCCCAGGATGACTATCAGAGCTCTAACTGTAGCCGGTCGCCTGAGTGCAGTTAAAATGGAAACTCGGTTATTTGTGTCGGCCTCATGTTGACTTTGCAATTCGTTCAGTTCATGACTATAGTCGTAGTTTTCACCTCGAAGCCACTTCAGAGACTTAATTGCATCTTCACTGCGATTCTTCGATACCAAGTACAATGGAGACTCCGGCATAAAAATAAAAGCCGCTCCGAAGACTAGTGGCAACACTCCGCAAAGAATGCTGAATGTTAAAACTTTCAGATCATATCCAACGGCATAAACGAACAGTATTCCAGTGGTCACCATCAACTGAAAGAAGCTGCCCAGTGTGCCCCTAATTTCCTTTTCAGCTATTTCGCCTATGTACATCGGAGCGACCACAAAGAAAGCACCACCGGCTATTCCCAGTAATATTCTACCGACTAGCAACATAGCAACACTGGCAGCCAAACAAACAAGCACCCATCCAACGGTGAATGGAACCACTAAGGCCAACATCGTATTTTTCCGACCGAAGATCGTAATTATTGTTCCAATAATGGCACAAGAGACGGCAGCTGCAACGAAAACAAAATGACGACAACTTAGAGAGGTCTCGGGTTTAAGTTTCTCTTAGAATTACCTCCTATTGTTATTGTGGAACTGACCCACGACCATTCTTCCTGTGAATAGTCATTAGACAGTCGGTTATTGTTTAATACTTCGATGCGTTAGTAGCCATCGTATGTATACTTACATCGTTAATGGGAAAGCCATATTCTGTTTGATTAGTCAGACGATATTGAGCTGGAGAACTCCAACCAAAAACGGCACCGGCAGATAGAGCACCGCCCATAGCAGTTAGAGCAGCAATGTATTGTGTAATTCGTCTGGCATTTTGCTGTCCCTTCTCTTGAACAGCTTCCATTCCACTAGATCTCTACAAGTTGAAAAGAAAATATTTTTAACCAAATCTTCGAGCTCACATGACTTGGAGTCTCCACCTGCTTCCGCTATTCATATTTCTCAACTAGCAGAGGTGGATTTGTTTCGAAGCTTTTCATACTCTCTCCATCCCCAAAAGATCCGATTGCCCGCTTCTAAGACTTGGCGGGCGAATTCGAAAAAATCACTTGTGATTGTCAAACTTTGCAAACAACAGAGAGTCGTGTCATCACAGAACACTCCATAATTTTAAGCGGAAATTGGAATACAAGTGACACACAGCACATTATCAAAATATTTTTGACAAGCGAGTTATTTCAGCCTTAAAACTTTCTGTGATCTCCGCATTCTTTCCGCTTTCGCTTTGAAACTATTGCAAACTTTGAAACAAATCAGTCTGCCGAAGACTATTATGAGCACATTCGAAATGATCAACAGTAGCCTTTAACTCAAGTCAAGTCCACCAAATCTTGAAGCATTTTTGGGAATCAGTTTGATACACAAGTACTTACAGACGATCCATCTCCTCCGAGAAGTCTATCCCGTTCCGTATATTCCATCATTTCAATGCAAAGGGTTAGAAGACTTCTACTCAAAACTTAACAATCAACAGTTGTCTTAATCGGCCAATGGACGTAAAATGAGTCACTGAATCAATATTTTACCAGACACACTGTTGTCTGTGCGTTTTATACACAAGACACACAATAACAAACTGTTATCGCGTTCCACACAAAACAACAGCTGATTGTCTGTTTACCCATTATTACAGTATGTCGCGGCTGCGTTCCTTTTCGCTGTGGTGAATTTTATGGAGTAAAGATAATTTTGAATTTTGTCTACAAAGGGCGAAAGTAAACAGTGAGGAGGTATTGGAATAGAAATGCTCAGCGGATCACAAGTATCGATATACGATAAATTCTCCTCATGCCAGGGTTAGTTAAGATCTTTATTTGAAAGAAGAAAGTTCTGAGAATTTCAACGGCTCACGCTTGAGTAACGGGCCTACAGAGCATTTATGAGCAAGTGTTTTGATATGTAGTGTGCTTGTGTTTTTGTGGATTCGAATTACCTCTTCTCAAGTGCATAAACTTTGTCAATGGTGATTGAAAGATAGAGAGATTGGAGTTGTGAGAGGCTTCACAGCTTCTTAGAAGGAAGCGAAGACATAGATCACAAATCCTTTCTTTTCAACTCTCGAATGTTGCTGATTCTGTTCCTGGCACCTTTCGGTTTTTGATAGGAATTCATTAAGGCGCTTTCCATCTAAAGATGGTAGATTCTCATCATGAAATTCGTACCGAAAGTGTTAAACCTGAGACTGGTGTAGAGCGGACAGTCCCTAAGGATGTGTACACTGGTCTCAGGGGCCCAATCGCAAGAACAGATAGAATTGATAGTCCTTTCTATTCTGTGTAGATGAGTCGTTGAGCTTGGATATGCAAAGATTACCGTACTATAACGGTCGTGGTCATACATTTTTTTTCAGCTATATCTAAACAGATAATAGTCGATGAGATGTGACGTTGTAAATCAATCAGGTTTGGGTATACAATTTTTTTGCTGCATTCATAAAAAAAGAACTTTCAAATATTTTACGAAAACATTGGAAATACCCTGATTTGAATGCGTCCAGTTCTCAAAGACACAAAATTCTGTCACGGGACTTTCATTCATCGATTCCGAGAACGATGAACAGGTGGTAAAGGTCAAAAATGACAGCGATTATTGTCGCGAACTACACCTATACACTTCATCTTCTACATAGATACTCTGTCTGAGTCATACCACGTATTGCTAGACTTTATCCGTTTCATCTCTTATAATGACATCGGCTAACAATTTAGTTACAGGTGATCATTATGTAAGCAATCAAAAGTAGCGTTAAATGCATTGTTCGTTATGTATACAACATAGATGCAGCAATCCATGACCTTGTCCCGTAACTACAAACTTCAATCCAAAATATTTCGAAATCTCTGAACCGTTTCTTAGAGTATGTTTGATTCATTCGTAAGCGGATCACCAGTAGACCAGATAAGGTTCCATGATTGTTGCTCTAAGAAAAGTCTCACCGATTCCCAACTATTTCAAGACACAATTAATCGTTAATCACCGCACAGGACGTGGAATTAGCCATATATGCTGCGCTGCTGTACACCTTTCCTATTGCTAATTACTTATCCACACCAATGCATTGTTTACTGTTATAACAATCGAACTTACGTTTGATCACGGTTGATACTTTAGTCGATAGATATTTTTGTGGCAATACCGTTGGTCCACTTTCACTTTCAAAAAAAAATTCGCCAAACTTTAAATTCCAATGGAATGTTAATTTTTAAATGTTTTTAATCCAACCGACAATGCTCAACTGAATTTCTGATGCCGATCGAACCATAAAAATAAAAATTTCTGCCTCTTAAATTTTTGTTTACCTTATCATATCATATTAATACTCTCTATATGACTCGATTGAACATCGCATATTATCATTCCCGAGGAGATTGTAAATAAAACCGTCAAACTGAAAAATTATTAAATGTCTCTGATTAGACGATGATAATGAACTATCTTTTTATTAACTTCAGATAATAATAGCGAATATAGTGAGGATTATCATTACAATCGAAAATAATTAGCCTTGTTTCGTTCTATACACGTAGGAAAATTGTATCGTGGAATATTTTAGTTGGTGGAGAAATACTACACGTTCGACAACTCAGTGCAGGGCCTATTATTTGGAATAAAAACAATTTTGCGGGTACTTGTACTTTACAGATGCAATTTTTCATAGAATACAGCCAAAGGCAGTGAATTTTCAACGTAAATTTGCTTCAGCTGATGAACTCACAGAAACAAAAGAGCATATTCGTCTTTTTACGGGCGGGTATAAAGACGTACTAGTTTGTGTGAGTACATCAGCTGAAGCAAATTTATGTTGAAATTTCACTGCCTTTGGCTGTAACAACACGACGACAAAACGGCCAAAATCATTCATTATTCAAATTGATGATGATGCCTTGCGTAAATAATGAACAAGCAAGCGTTTGTTCTACAAAAAATGATCTTGAACTAAACGTCTAAGAGCATTTGCATCGAGGGTTGACGCACTTCTGAGGTTCATGGACGAAACGAGATTAAATGGACTAAATGAAACAAAATCAGCTTTATTCGGAGTGAATTCTTATGCGTATTGAAGTTTTGGTGTCGTGGTGTAGTGTGTTGAATTCATAAAAACTCGAAATCCGAAGTGGTTGTTGTTGGTATTTTGCACATACGATTTAGTCCGTTTAGTACATTTAGTCCAAGAAGTGGTTACCTTGACTATACTTTTCTGTGACCTCGACAACCTCTAGACGGTTCAAAGCCACTACAATTAAAAGGTTAAAAAAATACAGGGTACGAAATTGACTAAATGGCGAAACGAATTTTGTGAACTAAATGGACTAAATCAAGTGAGCAACCCTTCGATCTGCATATCGCTGGCTGGCACTACTTCTCTATCGTCAAACTGCGGAAGTCACTAAAGAAACTGCCATTTTCGCCATATGCGCGTCAACAACGAACGCAATGACAACGATGGCACTATACCAGCTTCAAATATGTATTGCCTACCTAGGAAATTGCGTTTCTTCATACCTCTTGTATGTTACAGACACTAACATTATAAGCAACTGGAGCGATTCTTTTGTTATTTCCGGAGCTGGAAATAGAGCAATACAGATGCTTTCAAGTAGAGGTGTGCGGGTGGACCAAATTTTTGTGCTCACCATACCAGGCCCAAGGTCCAACTATTTAAAAAAAAAGCACGGCCGGCTTAGGGCCCGATATTTTTCTAGGACCACCGATATCCGTTCAATCATTTTTCTGCCCGCTCACCGCTACTATCAAGTATATATATTCAGGTACACAAGGTTTAGTTTAGTCATGTAAAAGGAATATGAGGTGAATTTATTGTACACACGCAAAACATTTGTAGCAATCGACGACCTTGTCCCGTGACTAACAAAGTTTAAACCAAAACATCTCGAAATCCATTGATATTTAC
>JANTFA010036007.1:0-15522 GCA_026413405.1 Phytosciara flavipes | reverse complement strand
TCACTTTTCAGAAGTTCACCTCTCATTTAACAATGAAAGTCGCTCCAGCGGATGTTTCTTGTGTTGCAAGAAGTGAAGGGTGTTGGTCATACAGGGACAACATAATCGGTCAGGTATGGCGCTGAGCGCTGGCGATGAAGACCCGAAAATACCCAGCCGCTCGACCTACTAGGTATCTTGTGTCTTTCGTCTCGTTTGTTTGTTTGTTTGTCAAACGACACTATGTACATAAGCGAGCAGCTCGTAATGACACCTTCGCGAAATCACTTACAGGTCAATTACAATTCCCGTTGTGTTAAGATTTGCTCGATTCTCTGTCTTACCTTTCTCTTAGTTTACCATAACCAACACTTCCGTTTAAGTCTATTTAATGACGGCAGCAACAAATACGCGCTATTCTTTCCTTCATTTTAATAGTGGAGGTCACTAATTCGTCTCGAATTATTTCCATTTTACTTTGTGAATTCATTTAATTTCCCCATAGACTACATTTTCACACACACCCATCCCTTCATTTAATATCAAAAAAAAAACTTCACAATCAATTATGTACAAAGCTAATTTTATTCGAGATGATCTCATAATCAAAAGTCAACGTCTCATAACAAAAAATGACGATAAACATAAAGAAATTTGTTACGAGTTTTGGTTCAGCGCCATTTAGCAATAAATCATAATGTAAGCAATTGATAGTGAAATTTTAATGACAACGATCATTTTAGAATTTATAGTCATAAAAATGAACTTTAAGTGGGACTTCCACTCCTAATAGAATTCTTCCAAATTTATAAACAGTTCTGAATTTTCTGTTGAACTGACTCAACCTTTCAGAAGCGGCTAGTCATCTGTTATCGACAGTCATGACGACAATGAACAATGTTCTAAGTTGAGTGTACTTCTAAACAGCAAAAGGTTGGAGCTCAACAAATGAAGTTAAAGATTTAGGAGATTCGGAGATTTGGAAACCAATAGAAGTAATAGATTTAAAGGCGTTTCAGAAATGTTAACTCAATATGAAGATAAAAGAATGCCTTCATTTTTACAAATATGAGATGACTACTCCAAAGTTCAAACTGCTCAGTTTTAAAAAGCAACACCATTGAGCATTGAATATTGTAACTAAAAGCTAAACAAAATTGTGGGAAGCCTGCTCGCTTATATATATGCATTCAATGATGACTGGTGCGATATCTACCAGAACTTTAACTACTTCAACTGTTTATTTAAAACATTAAACTGATGCTTGCGATAGCGTTCAATTTATTTGTATGACAAATTTGTCTACTTCGGTTTCTTTGTTTAAGGGATTTGATAAGGGATTTGATGCGATATATACTGTACGAATTTGTATTTTAATCCATAAGTAACCTTTGAAGGTGTTAGCACAGCATCATTTCTTGAAGTAGGTAGTTCATTTAACTTTAGGCACCGCACGAAGTACAGACGGCTATTATGTTTGATATGCCATTATGTAACAATCGGAATTCGATCCATTACTTGAGTTATCAATCTTTCTCAAAACGTTTCTTGCCTGATAACAATTTAAAAGGAAGCTACTGTTTGAAAATGGAAAAATCGGTCGAGTATTTTGGTCGAATTAGTGCAATTTTGAGTGAGTTGTAATGGTTGTAATTCATTGTTTCAATTATGGTTTTAAAGAGCTATGTTTGGTGTTTCGAACCACAGAGCATCGGTTGGCAAAGTCTCGTAGTTTTGTCAGGCGGTACAATTCTGTTTGTGGCCTCGGACTAAGGTCGTTATTTAAGATTGTAAAAGCTTTTCGGGACTGCACTTCGTTCGAGCTTCCAGAATCGCGCAATTTACGCGGGCATATGCTTCGTAAAACATTTTTGTACTACATATGTGCTTTCGCACTACGGTTGAGTAGGTAACAGGCTTGTGTAAGTAATAGGGTTGTGTACCAGCTAGGTATGTGTACGATTCTGTCATAGCGTCTGCTGCGGTCTTTTCTAGTTTGAACTGACGGTGTCATGCGTAAATTTGAAGAAATATTTCAACTAATGGAATATTATAATAAACCTATCTTGCACATTACGAGCTGGCGGCTCTGCACTTTTCGGTGGAGCATAAACGTTGAATCACTAAGAGTGTAATGACCCACTCGGATTCCCTTTTTGCCCCGGTTGTTCAGTGTGTAACCGCAAACAGTGCCGGCCCGCTACTCGAAACGCATTTGACCTTAAAACTAACAACAATCACCGTCGCTCAACGAAGTGATCCCATCAAACAAAAAAAAGTCCATTCAAATTCGACAAGAATTACTCAAGTTATTTTGCTGGATTTTGTGCGCTAATTCTACGTTCGAATTATTTTTTTCTCACAAGATTGTTTTTTGCGGTTTAGGAAGTGTGTTTATCAATTTGCAACGTATTATTGTGTGATGAATCTGAATTTCTAGTGAAAAGTGTTCTTATTGATAAAACCGTTTCTTTTGTTTATGCATTTTTTGGTGATAAACAGTTTCCCACGGCTAGTCTCAGTGATTATGCATGTAAATGTGGTCGTTGTACGTAAAATATGCTAGTTTCGTCTGGAACCATATAAAGTAGAGCCTATCGTAGTTTTCATTTTTGAGAAATGATTCCAAGTCTCAATCGATGAACGTCTAAGAATGATTGCAAACGCCCCCTCACCCCTGTAGGGCGTGCGTAATTTGTGAAACGCCCCTAACCAATCTATGACGTCTACATTTTTAAAGCGGTTTTTCTTATTTTCCTAACATTAATTTTGACAAATGCTCCTGTTTCCCCAAACTATTTTCATCTTTGTGATAAATACAAAACAATTTCTTCATGAAGATTTTCGAAAACTGATGCGAATTTATTTCCGTTTCAGTCCGCTCTAAGAGTGAATGAACATATTATGTACGAGTATTTCAATGTTGACGCTAGTTTGTGTCATGTACAGATTAATTGTGAATAGTAGAACGGAATTTATCATTCAATTAAGTACCATTTTACTACAAGGTCAATAATAAATAGTCAACAGCCGGCGCTTATGCTTTTTGCGTACGTTTATTACATAGGAAATTGTAGTGGCAGATTTAGATAGATAAAATTACATGATTTTTGATTTTTGGTGAAGCGAAAAATTTTCACTCTAATTAAATTGGATCTTAAGGAAAATTGTGAGTGAAAACGCGCATGTTACGTCTTGAAGTGCCTAAGAATGATTGAATTTATGTAAACGAGGGCTCGTCAATAAAATGCTGACTTACAATAACGTTATCAAAAAACGATGCGGTACAGTTACACTTTTGAAAAAGAAAACATGGACCGAAATTTACTGAAAGCAATTTTGATTTCAACAGGATAAACATAATCTCTTTCACTACTCTGTCCTCTGCAAAAACTTTTGAAAGTCGATAGAATAACGACATAACATGCCCCAGTCATATTTGTATGTGGCAATGACAAATTTTAAAAATTTCATTAAATTTTCCACATTAAAAACGAAGCGCAAAAAAAATATTTACAGAAAAACTAATGAAACAGATGGTGACCGACAGCGATTTATCTAATTGAGTTAGATTATTTCCGCATTACAGTTGTTAACTAACTGTGAAGTAATCATTAAAATATCAGACAACTAAATTACTAAATCGTTAACCTTTCACGGACGGATTATTTTCTACTGTTGACAATATTAAAAGCTCTCGATTGGATTGGGTAGGGCGACCCTCCGCACTTAAGACTCTAGTGGGCCTGTTGTGCATACTTTCGAAGCGGTACCCAAAATGGTGGCCGGGCAAGACCTGGACACACAAAATCCGGAGCCTCAAAATGCGGATGCCTTAAAACCCGGATGCTTCGAAATCAGGATGCTTCGAAATCAGGATGCTTCAAGATCCGGTAATTTCGTCCGGAAATAATCAGGATCAATAATCACCCAAGATCTATTTTTCGTATTAGGTAATTCAAAATGTTGCGGGTGGTACGCAACTGATGATTTGTGGGGCAGAATACAAACTCGTTGGCTCTAAATAGTCTCAATACAAAGAACACAGACGCTGCAGATAATAGCGGCCGAGTCAAAATTTTACTCGATTTTCACAAGTGGATCCCATGGTCCAATCAAAAAGCGATGTATGGAAGATCCCCTTCATTTTTGATAATAAACAAATTGTCCATACATCATTTTGTTCAAAAGCTTGAAACTTGGCGTCTACAACAATAGATCGCGTAATGATTTCTTGAATTTCGCTCGAACTCACCACATAAACTAGGCGTCACAACGTGGTGGAATTCGGTACATCATACAAAAGTGACATGTGCCAAATTCCACTCCGCGGGGGAAATTGGTACATTTTTCAAGTCACTCACTATAGGTGAAGTTTGCAACGTGTCAACTTCTCTCCAGTGGGTGAATTTAATACACAGAAGTAAGAAAACGAAATGGAGCATGGAAAAACATGGAAGGAAACTATTTTTTAACGCGACGGATATTGATCAAACAAAATGCCATTGTGTACCTTATGATTTCAGGATTCTGTCAATGCGGTCAGTTTTGCAATGAGACCAATATCTGCTGACTTTGAAAACGCCATATTTTGAATGTGCAAAACACATTTTTTCACACTGGCATTTAACATTCCATTTTAGAAAGTTTTTTTAGAAGAATGGATTTACTAGTTTGTTAGCTATCGTCTTTTCTGCAACATTTCCGCACAAAATTAATAAGTAATCTCGGAATCAACATTTGTGTGCTAACTAACCTACTGTGCCAAATTTACTAAAAGTCAAAGAGAGAGTGAATTTGGCAAATGTACCAAATTCACCCAAAGATAAGTAACTTGGCACATACCTCTAGTGTACCAAATTCCCCTATGCCATCCATTTAAATGGCGATCCGCGCTACTTCCTATGTTTATGTACTTTGGAATGCTTTACCTTGTTTTGCGTATTTCTTCAACGGTGTCTGGAAAATACATTCTTTTTGAATACCTTGGCAAGGAACCGTTTAAAACTTATTTTTACCCGAACTGCACTAAAACAGAATTGCAACTAAACTTGTATGGTTTGTATGAAAGTTTACAAATGCTATAATTATATCTGCATGTCAGGATGTGGGACGAATCGGTTCAGTGAAATTTTTTACAAGGAAAATGTGACACAAGTCTCTGAAAATTCTTTCAAAATAAATTAAAAAGAATGTGACCAAATTATTGGAAATCGGACAGTGTACCATGAGAATATTCTAACAGTGTAGGTGTCACTGATACAGTGTTAGAATATTCTCAAGGCACACTGTCCGATTTCACGACCTCTAATTTTGTAAACAATGTTTGTTACTTTGCTAGATAGCTGCCTTGATGTGACTCACTTGTTATGGAAGTATGTAAATGGACTAGCGTAACATTACCTTATTTAATGGTTTTTGGCTAATTCAAAAATAATCCTAAGATCAAAAATTGAACCAGTTTGTTATATTAACATTTCCAAATCTGAAAAGTTCACAAAAAATTTTTTAAATTTTTTGTTTCTGCATTTTTCTAAGAGTTATTCATAAATGACGTCACTCTATGGGCTCGTGCAATAATGACGTCCACAAAAACCATACAAATGTGAAAAAGCACAAAAAGCACGACAAATGCTTTGAAGCATGAAAGGTCCATTTTAAAGTTTCACATTTGTATGGTTTTTGTGGACGCCATTATTGCACGAGCCCTATATTAGAGACTTTTAGACACTCCGATCACGGAAAAAGTGTCAAAATTGAGCAGAATTGGTTCTTGAAACTTCCTTCCCCTAACAGCGTGGCGTCGTTTATGAACGACCACCTACCAAAGATTTCCTTATTAGGCTCATAGCTCAAAACGAACGAGTCTCGATTGGTCATATTCTGAAAGCATTGAATGTCGTAGAATCTATACGCTCAAAAATTCTAAAAAATCTAACGAATCGTTATTAATTTTGATATTCGGAACGGAGACGGGTCGAGCAGGATAAAAGATCGGACCAACCGAAGATTTCGGGCGGCCCGCACATCTAAAATTGAGACCTGCGTCACTATGCTACACACGGCCACGATCATTGTTATCTGTTTGAATTTCTTTTTGCGCATTGGCGAAGCATAAGTAACAAATTTTAAATGCAATAACTTCCTGCGTCTGCAGATCTTAATTCAACGATAAACTGAAATTCAAGAGATGAACAAACGCAACCGCAGAATATTTTTTTATCAAAACATAATGGCCTCAGCAGAGTACGGAGATAAAACGATACATACTGTAATTTCGTAGCCAACATCCGTCAATCCAACTCTTTTTTCACTTAATAATTGTGATACGATTCATACATATACAGTCAACAAAATCGGAACCGGTCTGGTTAGGAAGCTCAAACGGTTTTGAGTACTGAGGTGAAATTCTTATATCACTAGCACGATCATAAATGATATGTTATTAGCAAGCATCTAACTGTTTAATTGCAGCAGTCTACTATCAGTACTGACTCTAGCCACTTTGCCATTCGGTGGGAGTCATAATTGCACGACTACTCATCCTACAAGATTATTATGACAACTCTAGTCTGAGCTTATAATCTCATTACAGTCTTCGTTGTTGTTGTTGACAAGGTGCCGTTCATAAATGATGTCACGATTTTAGGGGTTCAAGCAGTGCCGAACTGGCTCGAAAAAGCCCATCGGGGGCTCCAAACAACTCAATTTGAAAAGACCCACAAATTAAATATGTTCATACAAAAATCGGTCCGGGCTTGCGTTCAAGAGAACGAGACGGTTTTAACAACTTTGGGTCGATTGTGACTCTTTTTTGGGGGAAGTGTCGAAAAGTCTCTAAAATAGGGTGACGTCTTTCATGAACGGCTCCCAACAGATAAAATGAAATGCTATAAAGTGCAACATTCATGTTGATCATGGTGATCGTGAAGCTGTGTGATCATCAGTAACATGGAAATGTTTTTCGAACAGCAATAAATTAGGCGTGATGGTTCGCTACTGATTAGCGTGCAGCTCACCCAATAATACACATTTTATTATCGTGTAAACACTACGAAATTACAAAAATAGAAGAACCTAAAAACAGAGTTCAATTATTTCCAATAAAACATCTGAGAAACATCTAATATCAGATCAAATGAAACTGTACAAGCAATTGTTGTCAAACAAAACTTGTGATAATTTGAGAGTGGAAGGTCTCTTTCGAAACATTTTCTCTAATTGACACTTTCTTGTCAACATAAAACCGAATTCAAGAACTTTTAATATTTTCGGATGTTACATATAGTTACACTCACTGCTTGGTATACATACTTACTATAGACTAGCATAGGCATGAGAGCCGACGGAGAACTGTCGGTGGCGGCTAAAATGTCGACTTAAAACGGCTTGGCTGGGGAAAATATTTTACTATCTGCCACATGCGAAAGTTGAACATTACATAGCAATATGCCCCCTGCGAAAATGATCAATTACATGTTGAACTATTTTCGGGTAATTTTTCGAGAATTTCATGTGAAATTCAACTTTCGCATGTGGTAGGTAGTAAACCAGACTACATTGGGCACTGCTACATAATTCATTATCCCGGAAACAATTTTATGATAAAAGCAAACTCACTTGTGTGTTTTCGAGCAACTTGCTTCGGTAACTGTTTTTCGACAAGTGAAGCTTGTTGCTCAAAAACACACTTGTGAGTTTGCTTTTATCACAAAATTGTTACCTCATCTAATGAATTATTTTCGCAGCACTCAATGTAAACTACTATTTCAGTGTGAAGAGGAAGTTTATAATACTCCGAGAACTGCAATGAACTGCGACTGGTCTCATTAGAAGATTCAGGACGAGTTTTCGAGTGGTAATAAATTTTTACTAAGAAAAATCAAGTTTGAACGGTGGATCAAGAAATCACTTCCGTGAAATATGCTACAAGAAAAACGTCGAATATTTTCAAATCATTCTTCAATTATTAGAAAAGGCAACTCAAGAACTTGGGTCGCCGTTTTAGTTATAGTTAGTTGGAGTAGTTTGAATAGAAATTTGAGCATATAACATTTGAGCCTGTTAACTTCCCACGAGGCATATCTGAAATCTAGACGTACGATTGAGGTAGTCCAGAATACTGACCTTTTTGAAGCCCGATCGGCTGACGGCTGGGCTGAGTCAAAATAGGTCGGCGGAAACTTTACCGGCGGTTTATTTTCGGCGGCGCTCATGCCTGGCCTACCATATGAAAATCGTTTGCTCTTCCAATATGCGTTGTGTGCGATTGAATGAAGTATGTGTTATTGTGTTATACTTGATGTAACATGGAAAGCTGACGGTTTTTCAAACTTTAAAAATTGAGGGTCCCACATAATATATAAAATTAAAATCAATTGCGGCGCACACTTCATTTGGTGTTTAACATTTCGATTTGATACATTTCTTCTTGAGGAAAGTTTTTTCTTTCTGTTTCTTTCTGTCGTTGTTTTCAGATTATTTTTTTGTATAGTTTCAATTTTCAGTAGAGATATTATAAATAGCGTCGTCAGTGTAGTGTCAGAGTTCGTGCGAAAATCAGTTGACCGGGACCGTTTAATGAAATCGGAAAAATAAATAAATTGTATAGAGACGAGTGGTGGAGCATTGATTTTTCTGAAATCGAAGCATTACATACAGTTATCAGCAGTGTGACCTTTAGCATGTCATTTATCTGCTGCCGAAAATAAAAGACTTCAGTGTGTTCATTTCGATTATTGGTTTATTGTCGTTCGAATATGCGAGTTACACTTTGAAATTGTTGTAATATTCTTTTGTGTGAATTGTGTCTTCGATTTATAATTGTGGTGTTCCTTGTAAACTTGAAAAATGGTGTTTGCAGAGTAAGTTAACTGAATAATAAAACACAAAAAATCACTGTAACCAGGGGTTTTTAAATGATAACGACCTATCAATATTCAATATTCGATGAATTCTATGGTTTATAAGGTGGAAAAAAGTTGCAAAATTTAACTAAATTAAATTCAAAATCAAGAAAAAATTTCAAATTCATCATTATCAGCTAATAGAGCGGGCAGTGAACTGTATGCAAAATATCGAAAAACAAAATTTATCAATATGGGAATGTAAGTTAATTGAACTGAATGTTTAGTCCTCAATGTTTAGTTGCTAGACGCTTTGCGACAGGAAGATGCAGGAAATTACAGATAAATGCCGCAAACTCAATGGAACTCTTGCTTGGTAATTCTTGCCCTCACGGCATTTTCTTCACGATTCAAAAGCCGGAGTAATTCTATAAATACGTATTATAGAACACCCAATTTTGAAGATGAAGGCTGCGTTGAAGCATTTTTGTTGATAAAGAACGGTGTGACACGACTTTGACTTTTCGTTACTTATGAAATAATTGCCAGAGTCGAATGACTTACTCGACTTACAATAACTATTGTGACTTTCACGGCTTAGGTGCTGTCCATAAATGACGTACACTGTTTCTCCAGAATTGTAGACCATCCTCCCCCATCGTTCAAGATTTTCCTATAACTTCAACATGGCGTGCCACGCTTGGCCAGAATCCCTTCTCCCTCAATGGTGAACGTCATTTATGGACAGCACCATCTTAACATACCTTTCGAGGTTTTCGAATTTCTATAGTGGTGTTTTTCAAGCAGTTCACAGAATATTATCTTCTTTCAAGTACTTTCCATGATTTACACCTGTGCGACCTCTATGACTTTTCATGAATTTCGTATATCTTGTGAATTTCCGGAATTGGTGGACACCATTAGATGAGTTACAATTGTCATGTGGTTGTCCTTTGGAATAGCTCGGCAAAAACTGATGCACACCCACTCAGCAAGAAGAAAAACTTGTCTAAGTCACTGAGTTCATTCACTGAAAATACCGAAATTCGGTTCGGTCTGTGAGCAGACCCGAAACTCTGGGCCGACATTTTTTTTGTTCCATGGTGTGATCAATTTCCCGCATCTTCTAGTCTACATTTTCTATCTTTTCTTTTCTGTATGCTGCAAGACGTATGTTTGTTGATAAAGTATTCCGATATCATAAAAAATTTAAGAAAAGAATTATCTCTGGCCTTTGACATACCAAAATTTCATTAATTTTTATGATTATTCGATGCAAAACATTTCGGATGTTTTCATGTTAAGAAATTTGTTTACAATCATTCATGAGAAGAACTTTTTTTTTGCCAAACACACTAGGGGCCATTCACAAATTACGTACACGTCAGATTCGACCCCCCTACCCCCTTGTGCACCAAAACGTATGGAGAAAACTTGAAAATGCATTCAGCGTACGCTTTCGTCAGACCCCCTTAAAAGCGTGCGCAATTTGTGAATGACCCCCTAGAACGTCATCTTGTTCGTTTTACGTACTGAAACTTATGCAAAATTGTGACACTAGCTAAAGTGTACGACATTTTATCGTCAGGCTGACCACTTGAAAATTCTAAAAATTTACTCATATAATAGGGGGCATTCAAATAGTGTGTATGACGGTTTTTGGACCTCCACCATCTCCCTTCACACGCAAAAATACATAGGAGAAAAAAATTCCAAATGTATGAAGGTCGGACCTTCTATCCTTGAAGACAGCGTGCATGCTGTTTGAATGATCTTACTATTTAATTCAACGAATTCTATAGAAAACTTTTTCAATTTTATTATGCTCGATTATTATTTCATTATCCGCCCCCTAGTTTTTGTGAGCTATTTCATAACTCAAAATGGTTGATCGAATGGTTTCCTCTTAATAAAATCCATCAATATATTCCACAAGCTTTAAAACGTAAACAAAAGAAGAATCACTACCATCTCCCAACGGACATTGGCTCAGTGTCGGTTATTTACCTTTTTATCTGCCTGCCTGTACCTTTTATCTGGTACACATTTTTATCTGTTAGTAGGTACTAACCAATGTGTACAACAAAAACGCGCTTTTGTTGATTAGAATAAAATCAAATTAATGTTTCAACTGTAAACAAGTCTCTATTTTCGTTACCGCTGTTTATTGCTCTTTGGATAAAATAATCAAATTTTTGAAATAAACATAAATGGCAGAACACAGATTTACTTCTGAAAATAACGTTTCTGCAATGACGCTGCGAAAAGGGAACTTTTTCATGCATCATTTGGGTTACGCTTTCTCGTCACTAGTGAAGAAAAGTGGTTCCTTTTCGCCACTAGTGATGAAATGGATTTTCATATTATGCCGTTTGTCACTCCTTTTCAAACATTAACTGTAAATAGGAATCCTGCTCCGACCGAACCTCGAACCACCCGTTGAAGCGTACATAAATCCGGTCTACGTGATTATTCATAACATTTTTTGTTCATAGAGTGGATGTGGCGAAGGTTATGGTTGCATTTCAAAAGTTCACTTTTCGCAGCTTCGCTCGTTTGATAACAGCACATCTAGTGACAAAAAGTACCACTTTTCGCAACTCGTTGCATAAATTACCATTTGTCAACTCAGTGGCGAAATGAAAAACTTTCAATGGCTCTTTTTGAGAAAAACGTTGTGTGCCTATTCAGCCGCTCGATGATAAATGCACTCGTGACCTACTGTTTCGAGTAAAAATCTACACATCAAGTGCCTAAAAGAGCATTTATCGCACTCGGTTGCATATTAGCTGTTTATGAAACAAGAATCGTAGGCGAAGCTGGCAAGACATCATGTGCGTTTCATGTGAAGAAAATCGAGTAAAATTCGGAGATAATCTTAGTACGACACTAGTTCGACAAAAACATTTGCAAATCCTTTGTCGCACTAGTACGATAAAGTAAGTTCATACGATATTGGACTCAGGCGACGCAACATGCAAATATCATCACTGAATTGCATGAATAACTATTTCGTACTCACGTAAATAAAAACATTGTTACTAAAACACAAACAGCGGCCGCCGTTTTTTCTTGAACTGCGTTGTTTTTTAGAGGAAAAAAATGTGAGAAATGCTGAGCCATATCTCCCATAGTAGTCATTTACTTAAAGTGGTCCAAATTGTTAGTTGAATCGATTTTGTTTTGTAGCGGAATGTTCAAAAATGTTTACATTTTGTTGTGCTATTTTGATAACTTTGAAATTGTAACTAGCCTCGTAAATATAGATGGTTCGCTTAGCAAAATTTATTATCGAATCATACACTCGTCTATTTTTGCAAAGTAAAAAATAAAATCAATGAAAATTGCATCAACGTTGCACGTTTAGTAGTCAGCTGATTCTTATTTAACCAGACTCTATATTTAGATTCGATTCTTCAACCTCACTAATTCCAAATATTTCATTACAGATTCGATCATGATCAATTCGTATTAGACGATGAAAAAAGCGTAACCGTAAGCGATCGAACGCAAACAAATTGGTTGGAGAATAATTGGAAATTAAAATTTAATTGCAGCAGCCATCAGCACAATCACCTCAGCCAGTTGATGACTTTTGTAGCAACAGTACCATACATGGGATAAAATACTTAACGACGCGAAAGAATACTCGAAATGAAAAGATTTTCTGGCTGGTTGCACTAATCATTTCGTCTGTGCTCTTCCTATTTTTATTTTCGAGATTGTGGATTCGGTACGGTGATGGACAGATAGCAATTGAATTATCACCCTATCAAAAACCGATTTGGGACATTCCGTTCCCAGCGATAACTATTTGTACAGAGACAAAGTCGAAGGCAACTGCATTTAAATTCAGTGAAGTTTACGGACGACTTTCCCATGGAAAGCAACCATTTAGTGATGTTACGTCGGAAGAGTATGGGCAGCCCATTGATTTTTTTTAGAGTAAAGATAAAAAATTTATTCTTAAATTGTTATCAGGCTAACTTCAATAAAGGCAATGGCTCAAGTGTGTGATAGTCATTTGACATCAGGATACGAGTTCAACGAAAATACGACCAGTAGAGACATTTTCCAGAAACTGAGTGAAGTAAGACAAATAAACTTTCACCCTGCATGTTTGTAAGGGGTCGTTCATAAATGACGTCACGATATTTTGGATACTTTTTACAACTCACAACAACTCAATAGCGTAGTGGTTAGCTCGTCTGCTTTCCACTAAACGATTGAAGTTGCCAGTGCGAGAGTTCGATTCCCAACTGTGGCAGAAAAAAACCAATTGTCAGACATGTATACAAAACACAGCTTATCGAACTGGTTCTAGTCCGTGGCAGTTGGTGGAAAAAGCTTGCACACTGTTCGCCGGCAAAAATATTGTTGAAAGACGCTCCTACTAGTTTCGCTCCTATGTAGGTAGATGGCACTCAACAATGATTGTAACTTAGGTTTGTCGTGCAGCTTACCACAGCAAAAACTTTCGGTAATGAAAGTATCTCAAAAAATTGGTCCAAAACCAGTGGAACCACAATCAGTGAAACTAGTAAATAATGATCTAGCCTGTCACGTTTTCTTGAACCGCCTCTTCCACCCTAGCAACGCGACGTCATTCATGAACGGCCCTTCAAGATATTTTGCACAAAAACAATTTTCCTCTCAGGTAGCACCGACTAAGAGTGAGCTGCTCTTTTTCTGTAAAAAACGCAACAGTCCGACCAATTGCGATTCATACTTTAGCGATGTGTGGACGGAGGATGGGAAATGTTTCACCTACAACATACTGAATTCAACATCTCTATATACATCCGCGTATGCATCCATGTCTGAACATCATTTATCTGCTCAAGGAAATGTAACTATTGATTTTACAGAGTAGCAAGTGAGTTGCCTCCGATAGAACACACCAAGTCCGAAGAACATTGGGACATCGAAACGGGATACAATGAAAAGGCAACAAATGACATACTTTCGTTTCCGTACCGTGGGCATAGCGGTGGCAATCGTGGAGCGTTTGTGGTGCTTTTGAATCTAAACGCAACCGATTATGATCACTTATGTCGCGGTCCCATTGTTGGATTTAAAGGTACAGAAATGGGAAATTGGGTTACACGACGACATATTTTTACTACTTTCTTCTGTTACTTAAGTTACAATGCATCGACCCGATGAAGTTCCATTTGTATCCAGAGATTGGTTTCGTGTGTCTATGGATCAGGAGACGTATGTTACAATAACGCCAGAAGTAACATTAACATCTGATTCAGTAAAAAGTTACAGTGTCAAAAGGTAGTGAAGCTCATGAAGCAATGTGATTTTCAAATCACAGTTTTACAAAAAAATAATTCTTCCAAACTTTTCAGCCGACAGTGCTATTTCGGTAATGAACGACAACTAAAATATTTCAAAACTTACACTCAAAGAAACTGTGAAATGGAATGTGTGTCCGATTATATCATAAAGAAATGCGGATGCACAAGATTCTCAATGCCAAGTAAATTAAATTGACGAAAAACTTCCCAGTACTTTACCACTAACCTTGAACACTGTCTAGGGACAAGTGGAGTACCAATATGTGGAGCATCAATGATTCAATGTTATCACAGAGCCGAAGATGAATTACTACGCAATAACATTCGAGACAGCATAACTGGTTCAGAATCTGAAGATTCATCTAGCTGTAACTGTTTACCAGTTTGCACTTCCATCAAATACGGAACAGAAATCTCGCATTCAGACTTCGACTTCAGGAGCCTCTTCGCATCGTATGGCACGTCGACCGACGATTTTAGAAAGTGAGTTTACGTCGTAGAAAATTGCTTGATTTAGATTGAGTCGAATACGATCGGTTTTTGCTTTGTAGTGTCAGCATGGCAAGGATAACATTCGCATTCAAAGACACCTATTTTAATCCGATGATCCGGAAGGAGCTTTATAGTTTTACGGAAGCGATAGCCCTCTCCGGTGGATTGTTGGCATTATTTTTCGGCGCTAGTCTGTTGAGTTTGTTGGAATTAGTTTTTTATTTATGGTCGGTACTTAAGAAATAAATTTTATTGCTGTGATGATCATCTACAGTTGCCGTTGGCGGAACAGTTCTTGTCTTTATAAAAATTTGGCTAAGACACTAGTCTAACGTTTAGAGTCTAGTGAAACGTCTCAAATGTCTTAGGAAAATTTTTCTCGCCAGCAGCACACCGTAAAGAATTAAAAAACTATCACCTGACAATAATTTTTGGAATAAATACTTTTACAAAAGCAAATTTACCTCGGCATTTGCATTGCAACAGTACGTAAATTCAACAGTGAACAGTGCCGAACATTTCAAAACCTCTACCAATTTTTCATTTTAATAACTCAATTCTGCAATGAAAGCGTAGGTAGGTATGACCAAGTCGTACAAGCCGGAGGACATACGGATTTCGCATTCTGTAGCCTCAAACGAACTCATTCTTCAAATAACAACGATCACCAGTCAAAGCCAATTTTTAATCAATTTTTCAAAAATTACAACATTCATTGAACGATATGAGTTTGATGCGGGACAGCTGGAACTGTAAGAGCAATGTTTTCAAGTCGAAAATTTTGTTAGCTATCACCTCAAGAAATTGATTTTCATGACCACCCCCAAATTGAAAATTTACAACGACAAATTGTGAGACCCCCCCCAGCAACTCAAAATTGGTCGTTTGTTTTCGGCTTT
>JANTFA010035896.1:0-15527 GCA_026413405.1 Phytosciara flavipes | reverse complement strand
TGAATTTTTAGTGAACGAGTCGATGAAAAAGTGAACCAAAAAATATATTTCGACGCATTCTTGTATGAAAAGGGCGAGGGGCCGTGCACTCTGATTTAACGCTGCGTCAGGAATCCTGACGTACTTTGCATTTTTGAATTTGTGGCACACTTACGGCGTGAATAGTTCAGCATTTTGAACCATGTAAGTACAGGTCGTACGACCGTCGCGTTGTGTAGATTTTCCCTTAATTTTTGCTGGTATACGCTTGTCGCATAATACTCCTGAATTATGTCGCCATTTCATCCAGCCGATGTTGATCCTATGATTTAAGTCTTCGTCACAACTTCCACTCTTGTTGACTACCGAGCCAAGATACTTTAAGCTGAAGCACTTCGACATGACGTTTCGGTTGATCATTAGGTTTGGCGATGGGGCTTGTGGATCACTAAATGCCAGGAGCATGTATTCAGTCTTTGACTTACTGACTTTCACAGACTGAAGAATAAAGAAGCAAAGCTGCACATACGAGAAATGACAAACTGAAAAACCTTTTTCGTTTTTTGGTCTGTTTTAAACACGCCTCCTTATGTAACCTTCCAGTCTCTGTAAGTCTATGCAAGGAATATCAACGAAACAATTTCCACAAAAAAAATTGAATTTGAAATCTGTCAAATGTGTGGGTTAAATAAAGTTGGAAATAGTGCCCGGCCTTAAAAAATCGTCATACTTGTTCTGATGTTCAATGAAATAAGTTATAGATCGAACTAAATTCTGGTGAAATAAGGTCCTACTTTCGTCGAAAGAGTCTCAAGCTATTGATCAGTAAAGTCGAAAAATGTCTTAGGCGGTCAGCAACTGCGTCATTTACCTTAGCTTTTGAGAGATACAAACTCCCTTGATACCCTTTTTTATCACCATCATCATAATCGGATTTACAATTGCAACAAATCGGATTTACAATTGCAACACCAGACTATCCATAACTTTAAACTGCATCATCGTGCGGAAATTCGGTTTCGAATTAAATTTTTAAAACGAAAAACAAGTTCCAAACTAAACCAATTTCGTATTGAGTATTAACTATACCCAATACCCATGGTGTGTGCTATAACACTGCGCCAAAACATGCATTGAATTCCAAATCAACACTGAAAACTATGTGACAAAAAATTAAAACTGCAAACGATACGATATTCGCTTAGCCCAACCACTTTATAAACAACTTATTTATTATGCATAGTTTATGATTAAATCATTTAAAAAAAAAGAACTTCGGATGGTTATCTGGTATACAACACGACGATACTCACCGGTGGTATAAGCATTTTTGTAACATTCTATTTGATATTAGCATTAGCGTAAACTAAATATTTAGCAGAGATACGAAGCGAATATATTTGTGTCTATGCATTTACGAAACACAAAATCACTGCACAAATGCAATACAGCCGAGGGAAATGGGAAAACTTTCGTTTTTTATTTTCATGCGGTAAATATAAAAGCGATAAATCGATGAGCGCGCTGCTGTATTGTACAATAAAACATCACAATGATATAGCATGACCTTTTCATTGAAGTGAGTTTCATAACGATACCACCACAGACTAATTACGTTGTTAAAAAATTGTAGTCAGGGATCTATCAGACATTTGAATATTTACGTACTCGTCCTTATATCGCACACATTGTATCCCCAGCGTGATGATTCATATTATTGCGCTATTATGAGGTGTATTGTAACACACAAATCATAACAGCTTATACGGAAATGCCAATAAATCATGAAAGAAATAATAAATCAAGCGAACACACACAACAAAAAACTGTAAATCACGTACGATTCCTTCGAGCGAACAGAATTTATTTTTAATTCGTTTGTGTTCTTGCAATAAAATGTTATTTGTTTCGAATGCGGTTGATGTGTAGACGGGGAAGACGATGAAGAAAAGTTGCCTGTTTTGGTCAATTATTGAGCCTGGGAACGTAGAACATTTCATTATAGTTGATGTTGTGTGCGAAAACAGTAGATTACGTTCGATGCGACGAAATTCATTACATGATCGAACACACCTTTCGTTCGTATATACAAAGCTTGTTGCTTCAAACACACAAGTCGTTTCACAAACTGTCCCTCATGCAATGAATGAATTCCTGCATCCAAAGTCTCCTAGTTCTTCTTTTGTAGCCTCATATCCACTGCTGAATGTAGGCAGGCCACCCCTGCTACTTCAATTTTGATCGATTTATTGTCATTTGTTGCTAATTTGTGGTTGCTGTTCGTTTGTTCTGTTCGCCCTTCGACCCTTCGTTCCGGCGTTCTGCCTATGGGTCATGTTTGAGGCCGTCTCCAGTTCATGATGGTTTTCGTCCAACGTACGTCCATCATTCGTGCAATGTGTCCTGCCCAATTTCACTCTAGAGATGCTATTCTTTCCATTTCGTGAACTACTTTTGTTTGTTGACGAATCCATTGGCTTATCTTTTTCTCACTAAGCCGGATTTCAAGCATGCTCCGTTCCATTGCTCCTTGTGATACTCTGAGAATTTTCTCGTATGCTTTCGTTAGTGTTACGGTTTCTTCTCAATACGTCAACACGAATCAAACACTTTTCGTTCCGAAGCTTTCCGAATGTCGAGACCCAATTTTGAGGAAAGTTTTTATTTCAAGCACACGTACGTGTTATGAACACTTTCCGTGTGACTCAAACATGCATGTAAAATGAGCATTTTCCGTGGGAGGCACATGTACATTTATAATGACAACTTTCCGCTTGGGATACCAATTAAACGGTTTTATTGTTCCCTCTTTTTCCGAGGGGTGGCTCTTGAATTTTTCTTTGTAATAATACATTCGAATTTCAACTCGTCGCTTTAGGTCTCCGTTTTTGTTAACAAATGGTTAGATGATTCTGATAGGTAAGCTTCATTTAGTATTCGATGTGATGACATTGCCATAGCATATAATAATGCAACATCGCATCGGCATAATATTTGAAACTTGAAGTTTATTTTCTGACTTTGATTGTCTTTAAGTAGTAGGGCCAACTTTAAAAATTATGTGTGGTACTGTGCCAACATGATTTCAGCTTGAATCAACATAATTTCTATGCTCAAAACTGGAATTTTTAAAATTTTGTAGAGATCCTGCCAATTTCCAGCAAATTTGAAAGCTATTTTGCATTTCTGCTGAAACGAACAATTGGATTTTTACGCATTTCTGTTCCAAATCAAAATAAAACGTTGACCTTTTTAGAAACGGGTAATGACATCAGCACAAAGAATGCTGAGGTTGGGCTGGTGTTACACAAGGAATTGGTTTTCTATACAACATGAAATTGTTGACTCAAGTACGAATGTACTTAGGATTCCAAGCTTAAAGACGATTTCTACTTCATCATCCGAATGATTTTCTGTAATGTGGCCATGTCGTAATAATGAACAACAGACTGGAAGGCCTAAATTTACTTAAATCATGAAATATCGATACTGTGAGTCAAAGTTATCATGTGATTCTTTGAAAATAAAAATGTTAAAACAAACGAAGTATAAGATTTTAGAATTTTTGTACGTTCATTGGAGCCATTCAAAAACTAAGGTGAAATGAAAAATTACTTTACTCAACACAGTGTTACCCTAGGGAGATAAATCGGACGCTACTTTAATTTGCAAATTTTTGTTTTATTTTTGGTTTTGCTTACATTTCTACGTGATAATCCACTCAGCGAATTATATCACTCGCCCTCGACTCGAGATACAAGATTCCCCTTCGCAGATAGCCAAATTATCCCCTAGATGCATAATGTACTACTAATGTCCAAGCCCATTTATTTGACACTGGAATCGAACTCTCAACCGTTGGGCCGTGAATCCGACACGCTAGCTCTTTACACCGTCAAAGCGGCTGTAAAAGATATTATATATCATGGTCTAGGCGACACGAACAACAGCAGAAGTAACAGTTTCCAACAATCACATTGCTATCCACTTGATTCTGAATGGTTAATATTAATCTCGCCTCGCCCCCAATTCTTATTATTTATCGACTTAATTACAATAATCAAATCTTGATAACTCGAATGTCAATTATCATAAATTTATCGAAAACGAGTTCTAAAAGACGTGTTGCATTAATTGCAAAATAATATTTTCATTGGAATTAATTGATTTTAAGGTTTGGTTAATGGATTACTCCGAAGGAGAACAGAGTAACTTTTTGACAACTTTATTTATTACTTAAAAGCGTCCACGTATTTAATGAAATTAAATTCAATGAGGCTGCCTTGAGCGCTTTTAGTGGCTATTCTTCTTTTTTTTCTGCAAGTTATACAAGAAAAGATGTAGACCACGAAATGCTCATAATGAAATCAAGTGCTGAAGTCACTTTATTGTGGATCGGCGTAACCCTCGGCGTTGGGTCTGAATGACACTTTAGGCCAATACTTTCTTCAGAAGACGTTTAGATAATAAGCCAAGCGATCGAAAGAGATTCTTTGGCTTACTATCTGAAAGTCTTCTGAAGAAAGTATTGGTCTAAATGGTTATTCGCCCCGAACGTCGAGGGTCGCGCCGATCAACAAAAAAGCTACCAGCCCCGGGTCTACTTTCAACACACTAAATCATCCACTAAATCATTTAGAATATCTCAATCAGCAGAGATTGTTGTTTATATTACAGGCCAGGAGTGGCTCTTATCTGTTCTTATTACAGCAATTTCTGTTGTGATTAAGCTAAGCTACTAAAGTCGACCTGCGAGTCTTCTATAGAGCCACCCAGTAAGTTAACTTATTGTTTGTGATGTATTTCAGATGAGGCAAAAACACCGCTTGATATTTCCACTATGTTGAAAATTGAAAAATTAATGTACGATAAAAGCATTCGATAAACTATGAAACTATGCACACCATTATAGTCATTTATCTTCCGAACAATTTTATTAAAAACACTTTCCGCTGGCTGTGTGTTCTATACTTTCGCTATGCATCGAACATCTGCGATAATTGAACTGTAGCAGCGTGAACTATAGGCAGCAATTATGTAAACTAATGAAATCCAATTTGGAAAAATCATGCAATCCTTTTCCTCTTGTTGAAAATTTTCATTTTGATTTTCTCTTCTTCTTTTTTATTTCCCCCCTGTGTCTATTATTTATTGATTAATATCGAATTGGAACAAAAAATTGTTTTTTTCTGGTAGACGAGAGACAGAAAAATTTTCAACTTTTTCAAGGGTATCCAAATTGAATACAAATCATACATTCATTATTGATCATAACGAAATGAGATATCGTGTAGTTTATCATTTCAACTCTTATGTCTATCTATCTCTATACAGAGATGTGTGTCAATGTTATTTTCCTCATCATTATATTGCGTTACAACAGAGCTTTTCGGTCTTCCGGTGGGACATTGAGAATATAGCAAAAACGTAAGGGGGACCCGTACGAGTAGAGCACGGCATATGATTAGTCTATAGATCTGTTCTGATCTTTAAATCATTTTATTGAAACTCATCCTTTGTTAAAATTGCTTGCAGCAGTTTTGAAAGCTCCTTTCGAAGTCTCATTTATAAACTGAAATCTATAAAAAATTCTTCAAAGTCAGGTGACATCGAAGTACAGGCAAAATACAATAAAATTCAAGATGGCGGCTAGTAGCCATTTTCTTACGTCACCGAAAACAGTTCTACGGTCGTCATTACCTTTTAAACAAAGAAAAGTTTACGAAATTCGTATGAAATTTACTCGAAATATCAACAAGAAACTCTATCTTCATTGTACGGCCGAGTAGCTGAAATTAGGCTCACTCTATGAGTTCTAACTTTCGAGCCCAAGATCCGATTTTTTTTTCCTGGATTAGTGTAATCAATCCCTTTCATTTACATTATCTATGAACTTTCTGCGAGCAATACCGCCGGTAATACGTGCGACAAACCTCGACCAGACCTCGAAAATAGCACTATTTCGCTCATCTTCGAACCTAGCCTGGATTTTTCGTTAACAAATCGAGGAAAAAAAGTCAAGAAGGGTTCTGTTTTACTCAAGTTATCGTAATGACGGACAGAAAGACAGACAAACGGACATTTTTTTTAAATGCTGATTCTGATTTGGCATCTAAGGGTGACCCCAGAAGGTTTGACCTTACTCCAAGGTTCGAAATCGACGTGTTACATAATCAAGAGTAAAGGCATGAGACCCTCATAATTCGTACGGGTCTAAATATAATAAGAAGCTACCATACTTTACTTCTGTGCCATTTTTGTTTCGATAACATTTTCGCATTTCTACGTCACATATATATCTCGTAATAAGCCATTATCAACCGATATCCACATAACAACTCACGTAAAGCAACTTTACCTACCTAAGCTTCTTATATGTTCAAATGGATTTATAGGAAAAGCAGCATCATCCGCACAGAGTGCACGTGTGTTTGATTTTTATTTTGTATATTTTATGTATGCCCTTTTAGTATATCTCAATCAATAGAAAGAATAAGAAGAAGAAATTGCATGCTGGATAGTAGTTCATCTATAAATCGGATGTTGGCACAATCGTATGTGTATATATATAGAAAACATAAGGGGCACTCTTACGTAACATATATGGCATACAAAACAGCTCTGCAACACTGAATCTTTAAATCATTCTATTTAAACTAATTCCTTGTTCAGATTGCAGCAAATCCGAAATTCGGGTATGGGAGTCCCGTCCAAAACCCAAAATGGCGGTCAGCGGCCATTTTATTGGGTCACCCAAAATTTTACTAACACTTCTCCATTATCACTACCTTTCAAACAATAAAACATTCATGAAAATCGAAGTGTGAAACTTACTTAAGATTTCGGAAAAAATCTATACGTTCACTGTACGAGCGAGTTATGATCAATAATGCCTTTAATATGTGTCAGAAACCTCAAATAGACCTTGAAAAGAGCACTAATTCGACCATATCTTTAGATCAGCTGGATCGATATTTCACATCTTCGAACTAGCCTGTGATTTGTGGAAAGCAAGTCCTGTCAAGTTTGGGTTCGACTTATTCAAGTCATTATGTTGACAGACGAACAAATATTTGTTTTATTGCTGATTTGGCATCTTTGGGTGACCACAAAACGTTTTTCCTTACTCAGGGATTCAAATTCGACTTGTTACAAACGTAATTGTAAAAACATAAGGTGGACCCGTACGAGTAGAGGACGGTATATAGTTAGGTGTCTATAGAAGTGCCCTGCAATGTTTCTTTCAATCAGTTTATATAAATTCATCCCTTGTTAAAATTGCTTACAGCAATTTTGAAAGCTCCGTCCGAAGTCTCGTTTATAAACTGAACTCTGAAAAAAATGGTGGCTGTCGGCCATTTTCTTAGGTCACCGAAAGCAGTGGTACCGCTTAACGACCATCATTACCTTTCAAGCAAAAAAAAATTAACGAAATTCGGATGAAATTTGCTCAAAATACAAGCGAAAAACACTAAAATCCAAAATGGTGGCTGGCGGCCATTTTCTTATGTCACCGAAAACAGTACTATCTATTTACGGTCGTCTTCACCTTTAAAACGAAAAAAGATCATGAAAATCGAATGAAATTTACTCAAGATATCGACAAAAAACTCTACGGCCGAGTAGCTCAAGTTAGGCCACTCTATGGGCTCTAACTTCCGAGCCGAAGAACCGATTGTGACAAACTTTTTTTCCTGGAATGGTGCAATACCGCCGACAATATATGTGATAAACCTTGACCAGACCTCGAAAATAGCACTATTTCGACCACAACTTTGGATGGAACGAAACATTATGCATTTCACCAGATCATAAAAGTAAAATAAACCGAATGGGTTTGAGTTAAACACAAACATATGAATTTAAAAAAAACCTTTCAGAAACGGGGTAGTCATTTGTTATCGGCAACGATGACCACATAAGTGATTACCTTCTGGTAGCATTCATAATATAGAAAATTCATTGTTAAAACAAGTGAAGCAGTAGATATCGTATGAAACACATAACCAAATATTTCAAACAAATGAAGTATATCAGATTTAACTAAAATATCTTGATTACGTCTTTTGTTTCGGAAAGGTTAAGAAGGCTTCATTTGCACTTGGTTAATTAATGGCTAGTCAGCAGAAGCTCCTTGATAAATCAATCAATCGATAAACGGTAATCAATATCGAAACAATGTTTTATCGGACCAGGAAAGCGATAGAATCGAAATTAAATGGGAGTGTAAAAGAATGATATTGGACAGAGTGACAGTTGGTGACTAATGTGATGCGATAAAGTCAATTTCGCTACTTTATTCTGCTCTGATTTTTCACTTGGAATTTCTATTCTACCAGTTTTGTTTCCCCTAAAAGCTTCAGCAGGCATTTTCGTGTACAAGACGAATTTTTCTATGTTTTTGTGTTACATGCCATTACGTGTTCGAGCATGACATGCTCTATTGAGTTAGAATTGCTGAAGGGGCTAATGGAACAACTTAAGATAGCCGGCACAACAGTGGTATGACATCGATCAAATATATTAACGTTAAGTACCGAGCCTCAGATGGAAGTCTCTCGAAAATTAGTTAAATTCAATTCATTTTCCTGTTGACATTTACGTTCGTAATGTACACATTTTGCAAAAGTAATTCCACCATGGGTTCGTCCACCATTATAAATGTAAGAACAGCTACACAATGCACATACCGCATCACAAAACTCTATATTCCTGCGGGACATTTTCGGAAAAAAAAACAGAATTCCATACGTACGATTGACAAAGTACCTATAGCTCAGCTACCGCTGCTATTCTGAACAAAAACTTTGCTGGTAATGAAAAGAAATTGCCTGCTTCTTTGCTATGGTGACTTAACCATTTGTTTTCCATCCGAAGTACTACGCTTTTTTCTATACGTTCAATTTGCCGAGAGTGAGAAAGTTAGAAAAGACCCGACTGTGCCATGTTTTATAACAGAAGCCATCTGCACATAGAGATAAAAGTGTAATTATTCAGTGGAGATGCGATGGGATTGCGTATAAGAAATGAAATTTTCGCTTCAACTTGTCCTATCATTCTTATGCCAAGCCTGCCTAATTACGGTCATTATGCTTCAATATTAAGTGTAAACATTGTGCGTATCCCAAGCTTCAAGCTCAGTAAATAAGGAAAAGACACCAATTAACCTTCAAGTAACATAATTTAAAAAGAAATTAACGGATGGGTTGGGTACCACTCTAATCACACTCTGTCGCAGTTATAACACACACATCGTAATCGACTCTCTAAAAATCGCTTAACCCGATATGAAGATTACCAGACAATGAAACCTTAAAAAGCCACAGCGAGTTCGTAATTAATTTTCAAGACATTCTTCGAATGCTATTAAACATACCATCCAGCTTTTCGGTCATGTTACATGAACGAGATACTCATAGTAGTTCGGTAGGCTAGAATCGATGTCACTAACACTAACACACGCAAGGCAAACCATTTTTTTCCGCTAAACTCTGTCTCAGGGAATTTAATAGAAAGACAATATTTGGGTAATGAATCATCTCTCGAATATAATGTTTGGTTGTTGCCGTAGCTTTAACGGCTCCTAATTTTGTTTAAAGTTCGGAGGAATGTTGTGGTCCCTTGTGTGTAGTCATGCAAACAGTCGTATTACAAAAATGTGCGATAAATTAATGGCTGTAAGCCCCGTAAGTTACAGTCCTATACGAGGAAATTTAAGATTAAATCAGCTAGATAAATATACATGGAAATGAAATCATCTACGTCAACTCCGAACGTAATATTTAGACCCGCATGAAGTACGAGAGTCTTACGCTTTCACTCTTACGTTTGTAAATGTCGATTTCGAATCACTGAGTGAGGGCAAGCTTTGTGTTGTCACCACCAAATGCTAAGTCAACAATGACTTCAGTAAAAATAAACTAATCTCGATGGTACTCCTTCTTTCCTCGATTTGTATCCACCGATGCTAGTCTATGATGCAAGGTATTGACTACATTAACCCAGGAGAAAAAGTTTGTCAAAATCTGATCTCGGGCTCGGAAGTTAGAGCACAAAGAGTAAGCCTGGGCTGAGCTACTCGACCGTACAGTGAAAGCGGAGTTCTTTGTCTACTTATATGTTGAGGAAATTTCATCCAATTTTCAAGATTTTTTGTTGTTTGAAAAGTAATGACGACCATAAAGTGATTGAACTGTGTTGGTGACTTAAGAAAATGGCTACCAGCCGCCATTTTGGATTTTTGTTCTTTTTGCCACATCTCAAGTAAGTTCATTTTGATTTTGATGAATTTTTAAGGAGTTTAAGTAACAAGGGATGAGTATCAATATCAATTGAATGACTTAAAGATGCAATGTTGCAGCCCAATTTCTAGATGTATGCCTTTTATGGACAACCACCTATATGTCGTACATTACTCGTACGGGTCCCTCTTATGTTACATTATAGTTATGATGATGAACAACAGACGCATACACGCACACACAAACATTTATTCAAACATAGCCCGAGGAAAGGTTCACATACCCTTATATGATCCACAATCGTAAAGTTTTCTTCTTTCAACATCAACAGCAATAAATTGATTAGATTCCGAATGAACGAAATGCTCGTTGCGTATGGGTAGAGGCAATATAAAATTAAATGAAAAAAAATAAAACGTAATCTCAATTCGAAACCTATGTTACACAATCTTCGGAAAGGACTTGTTGAATTTTGACTCTCTAAATGATAAATCGATAAATTTCTGGTGTGAAATACTTAAGTAGACATTAAATTGCCACATGTAACGAATAAAGTGTTAGAAACATCCAAACAACTATACTCGTAAATACCGGATGTTTAATATATGCCCACAAACTCAATTTTCAAGTTATGTATTTGACTATAAAGTAAAAGACCAACCCCTATATTATACGCTTGAACTGTGCGTTTGAATTATATTAAAGGTTTATGGAGGTGTGTCGCTTGTATTAGATACCTTTTACGTCAAAGTAACAAGTTTATACAATATCGTGGCGCCACGTTAGTGTAGGTGACGTGCCGCAAGTCATATACTACAAACAATCTTTAAAAATATTTGTGGGACAGAGCTCTCCCTTTAGCCCCAAACTTCCTAGATCCTCGTAATTCATTTTGAGATAACTGAAATGGCCTACGTAAATTAGTTAGTTCCTATGGAAAAGGCGTCCACAGTAACTTCTAAGCGTTCCTTCAGATATGCCTGAAATTTCGGCTCTAAGTCAAGTTCAGGCTCTAAATGGACATGGCGATTTGAAAAATGAAAGTCCACGAGCTTGTTTTGAAGTTAGGGCTCGCGGAAGTCTCCATACAATAAGGATATGGGTGCCTTGAGGGTAGAGGAAACGCAAGTCTTTGAGTGTCACTTGCAAATACGCACTAAATTTCAAGTAAGAAAATTTTACCCCAAAAGCAGTTCGTCTTCATCCTTGGAGGACATAATTTTCTTCTAACTTAAAATTTTCTCAACATCTGCCACTTTTGAAGCCATTTGTTTAATTAAAAATGAATGAGATTTTTTTTGTAAAATTGATTGTTGAAATTTATTGCGATCATGCATCAATTTATTTGGAAGTGACACAAGGACTTGCGTCACAATTACCCTTCAAGGGCTCTTTACTGACGTAGAGTACACCACAATTTTACGTACGAAAAAAGAGAGCTTAACTTCAGTTCGAACACAAAGTATACAGACACAGAGCGTATATAAAACTACATGCCGCACTGAGTTTTATATTAATTAAAAACTAAAACAGTGAGTGAATGCGATCGTGGAAGTTGGAGATTTTTTCTGTTCATTTTAAGAAAAAGCTACAATGTGGCGAACGTACATTAAAGCTCATAAAGTATTTATGCGCTCGAAAGCTGTTTGTGAATATTTCATTATTTTTCGGGATTTTCCACTTACTTTTAACTCGGTCGTAAATAATGGAAAAAATATAAAATAATTTCGTAACTAAAATATTCAAAGGCGTGTTCGTTAAGTTCGACGAGGGGTGAGTCGACGAAACTGCCAACTATGTAAAAACGTATGCATCTGTTATCGACAACGATTGCTGTAGTAATAAACGAAAATTCAAATTGATGTTGCAACAAACGAAGTACAAGAATTTGTGCCGATACTTAGACGATGTTACTTCAAACAAGTGAAGTAATAGATTGTGAGGAGAACTGCCACTGCATATCTGTATGTCCAACGATAAAATTTATGAAATGTCTTTGTTATTATGGAAGGTCAAACTGTCTCACTTGCTAGACGTTGGCGTTAGTGCAAAAAATCTTAGTACCACGAAGAAGGAAGTTTCTTTGAATCGGAATCACTATATCAAGACGAGATCTTGCACCCTTTCTGTAAGTTCATAATGACATTTAACAAACAAGTGTAGGTCTACGAATTGGGATAGGATTGTTAGTTGTATAGATTATCTTCTCTACTCTTGAAACGCCATCTACCTTAGCAACAACAGAATGAATAAGGCTATAGTAAGGTTGAGGATCGTACACAAATGACGTCACACGTTTCCAGTACTGTCATCAGATTAAAATAACTAATAACTCGAACAGTACGCATTTTTTTGTTTCAATAAAATGTCATACCCCCACAAATACACCCTACAATGGGGGTTGGAACACACTATTGACCAAAGAAAGTGAACACTCGTCAAGTTATTAGTGATTTAAATCTGACGACAGCACTGAAAAAGCGTGACGTCATTAATGTACGACTTCTTAGGACTAAGTTCCCTAACTCTGTGTTTGTATGCATTCATCTATGCATGGAATCAATCAATGGACTCGTCTTCTTTTCTCACTAAATAAATGCAGAAGCTCAGAAATAGGCTGTCTGGACACCTACACAAGGGGACGCTAGCGTGTCTCTCTAATTCAGTTAGTGATTTTCCCCCCTGAAATTTCCCAAACATTTGACTACTTTTACAGCAGTTTTGTGAAACTTAAACATATAACGAGTTTAATGCACAAAGAGCTAGCGGAGAACAATTTTGTTCGTACCACTCACTTTGTTTTTCAATATTTAAATAGTTTTTCGCTTACGCCACTAAAAACGAATGTTAAACAATGTGAAATGTATGCCACTATCGCACACACAAAAAAATTCTATTTCATTATTTATACTGTGAAAATTAAGTTAAACTCAAATTTTCATAGCGACATATTAAATGAATTTTCGGCTTTGTTAAAACTTTCAACTTTGCATACAGTTTTTCTGTTGACTATTTGAGTTCGTTTCATAAATTTTGGTATACAAAATCCGTTGTTGTATAGTTTGCTGCAAAAGTTTCTTTTAACTCTCCTCCACACGTAATATGGAATAGAAACAAACATTACCATTTCAAAGCTACGTTCTCATTGCTATATGCCCATAGAACCGTTGTTATCAATTTGCACGAAATGTCTGCTCGCATGCAGTATGTACATTCGGTTTCAGGGATACATAAAGGGGATTTAGCATTTGGCTTTGATCCGAAAAACATTATCTAACCATTATAAATAATCGTTTAGTTTGCAAATAGTTGTACAGATTCAATGCCGCTGGGCAATAGTCAGACAAAATTGATTCATTTTAACTAAATCTGCCCAATTATTGGTCAATAAAACGAATAGAGAATAATCTACACATTAAATGAGTAAAATGGGAACGCATTTTTGGTTTTTCAGTGCTGCCAGTAGATTTAAATCAACAACTTGTTTTATGAATACAAATGTGGGTTCTGCTCTATACCACTAATTAGAACCCACATTTAAATTTACTGGCAGCACTGAAAAATATGGACGTCATCATTTCATGACTCCTCCAAGTACATCTTTTACATTTTGCAACTTCTCCTTCAGAAATTCATTGTTTGTTGTTTCTTCAGGAAGTCGTCATCTCATTTTTCCTGCAACATTGTTTTCATTGTGAGAATGAACTTCATGGCTAACCAGTCATTTCACTCATTGTTGACTTTGTCGACGACGATTCTTTTTATGTTAAAAGTGTGTCCAGTGTCCTCGAATATGTTGGCTCTTGATATGATACAACTTTGTGACGCCAGCAAATTTTCCATTTTCATGTCTGCTGTTGTCAGATCTCTGCAAAACTTTTCACACATAAGCGGGTAGCGCGGGTAGCTGTGTAGATTTTGCATATGCTACTAGGCTATTGTGAGAGCTACACATTTCGCCTTTGGATCAACAAGTGGCTTGTGTATCTTGAAATAATCAATGATGTTGCTTCAACGAAAGAAGTAGACGATTTGATGATTATTAGCGTGGATCGATTTACAAAATTTCACAGCTCCCTTTTCAAAATCCTGGTTAAAATGGAATGATGTTGTCACCCGATGTGGGGATAAGTTACAAGTTTTTGACTTTTGAACAGGATTTTGAAAAGGGAGCTGTGAAAGTTTATAAATCGACCCACGCTAATAATCATCAAATCTTCTACTTCTTTTGCTGAAGAAACATCCAGCTTGTAAGATGTTGCCCTCAAGATGTTTTCTAAATATTTTCTACAAAACTGAAAAGATCGACACATTATTATTGTTAGATCAGGTGCTTTGAGTCATGGTAACGAACAAAGATAGCTTGAATACTTCAATGACCAACATAATTTCCACTTGATTTATCAAACAATTATCTAAGTGTTGAATAGTTTACGGCACGACACTTTCAACTTACTAGCATGCAATCCTGTGTCGTTGACTGTAGTATTTGAAATGCAAATAACATCACCAGAGAGATGGTAGACTGATGATTTCATTCGTGATTATCATCAGTTTCACTTTCGCGGTGATAAAGTAAATGAAATAGAAATTATCTTGGACGACACGCAACAGCATAAAATTCATTTATCATCATCAGTACAGTCATTTGGAAATAAATGTAATTTACATGCCGAAAATTGAATGAACTCAATGCAATTTCGGTATTCTCCGTTTGTATATTTTTGATGGATCATAAAATAATTAGCTCAAAGAACTTTTGCGATGAGAAGGTGGTCTGGTTTTGAAATATCGTTTCCGATGAGAATGATTCAAATAATTTTATTCTCTCACTGAATCCTTCCATATTCAAGTGGCGGGTTCTAATAATATTTCTACTCTGATGAATTGGAGTCTGTCCATTATTTTCAAAAACATTTGCAACTGCCCGCCAAAAAGTATCCAATCGCAAAACAATGTATCAAATATGAACATTCTTTCAAACCGAATTGACACATTTTCACTTAAAGTAGTTTAGTCGAACATATCATTCAATATCCCATCCACAAAATACTAATCTAAAAATGTGATCTTATTTCGGGTCAAAAAAATCCACTTGAAAGCGTGCCAACAATTTCTTTATATTGTTTTGGAGAAAAGTGTAGTATCGCGTGATCTCACCATCTGTTTTCTCTTCACTTTCGTTCGTACTATTTACACAAACAGTTAAAAAGCGTCTGTTTGTACACATGAGGAGAACATTTTCGGTTGAATAGAAAACGTAAATTTATGTAGGAGGTGTGCGTGATTGAAGATGCAGACAGGTGA
>JANTFA010035785.1:0-15528 GCA_026413405.1 Phytosciara flavipes | reverse complement strand
TCGTAGGGCTACGTTTAGTAGGTATACGATATCGTACGGGGCTCCGTCGCAGCGTCTGCTACGGTCTTTTCTCGTTTATCAGTCTATTACTTCTCTTGATGAAAGCATTTCCAAAATTTGGGAAATAACACCGTCAAAATGACCACATACATACACTATAGCTACGCTGCTGTTTGATAGTCTCAATCTTTACGCAACCACCAAAAGTGAAATATTTGATTCATTTAAACCAATAATGCAATGGCCCAAAGTTGGGAGAAAATTTTCCATTGTCATTCAAAGCAGTTTTTTTTATTAAATTCGATAAACAAGGAAGAACAAATAAATCGCCATCGCAGAGGACACATTTAGCTTTACGCGGAGTTTTCCTTATCTTTCTTTTTATAAAATAACTTCTAATGTATTCGTGAATTTCTACGCATAAATCTTGATAAATTTAAATTCTCTGTACACACACACACTCAGACACACACACAATCGCAGTAAGTTTGTGTTAACCCGACCGAATAATAAACAACAAAAATATTGAAGGCAAAAATGGAAAACCTCTTCAGAAAATGTGTTTTATTTTTCCTTATCGTTACATCTAAAACCTTATTGTGTTTACTCAATAATGCTAGAAAAAATATAAACCGAAAAAAATACATAAGCAAAACACTCATCTCACTTTTTCTTCTGTGGGAACATTGCTGTAATAATGGTGTTTGAAATGTTTTTTTTTTCTTGTGTTGGGAATGTTTCGAATTGAGATTTTGTGTTATTAAGTAGGTTGTTGAGTTGGTGTAGAAGAAAATAATTTTGTGCGAACACTTTTACAGGACAGTTGGACATTTGAAGTGACGTTTTATTGAATTCAGATTTTCATTTTTCTTAAAATTCAGGATTAATAATAAAAACGAAATGATTTAGGCGCTAAAAGACACGCTTAAAGTGAGGCAAACAAATTCCAGCAAAATCTCGTCGAAAACTCTCTGAAGTTTAGTGAAGACTTCCCAGAATTTTCTCCAATTTTCCTGTACTAAAATACACTAAAGTACACGATCCGTTTAAGAGGTCATGAGGAATCTCACGCCAGCGTCATTCACAATGACTCAAAAAGTGACATTTTCCTCATACAAAATGTGTCATTTTGTGAATCATTGTGAATGACGCTGGCGCGAGATTCCTAGCAGCCGATACTAGTATTGCCGTGGCATTGTGGTGGTAGTTTGAAAATATTTATTTCGACAACAGCACTGCGAAAAGGGAACGTTTTCATGTGAATAGTCTTGCTTTTTGTGATTATATGCCTGAACTATGTCCTGAATAGTTACGAATGTTATTGGATTTAGGTGTCGATGATACTACTGAATTCCCCATTACCGCGAGGATCTTTCCCAACACCCAAATAAGCACATGTTCCCAACCATATATGACTAATGGTAGACTGGGCTTAGTCATGTGCTAAACTGGAGCTGTAATCAAGTTGTACTAGGTGGTTTTTCTCGTTTAGTTTCACTTCTTTTTCATGTAGTGTTTATTTGAGAAGGGAGTTGTTCAGAATTCTAATCTTTCATTTTTTTATGTTTGTTAAAATTTAAATCACGGTTTCAACAATTTTCCTGTAGTGTTTTGTCTTAGAGTGCTGTCATGTTTTATGCTTTGCTTTTCTCTTGAATGTTTTGTAAAGTTTACGCTGTCATGCGCAATGTTAATTGTATAAGGTCTTACCTTGCATGGCTGAAAAATAAATTTGAATTGAAAAATTGAATGTTTTTGCACATAGATAGTTCATATCTCTGCAAATTTGACAGTTCTGTTAACTGTCAAGTGTGTACTAAACTGATGGCCAGACGTCATGTGTCAATAGCGTTCTAAATTATTTGTTTGACATCGTGCATTCAACTACTATGCAAACTAAATACGGAGGACGATCACTATCATTATTGTCTTAATATCAATCTGTGTGTAACGTTGAACGAGAGTGGTTTCAGCACACAATATGAACGAAAGAATCATTCACACTGAAGATGGATTCGCCGTGGACACTATACTACTGAAATCATTGTCACGAAATGTAAGAATTCACTTCATTCTTATCGATCACGTGATTATTGACCCTGAACACATTTCCTTTTTCCATTAGCTGGCAGAGGACCAGATATTTAACTACTTCTCTTCATACGGTAAGATCCACACTGTGGTTCACATCAATACAATCGACTCGCTAGGATTTGTGAAATTCGAACAACCGGAAGCAGCTGCAACAGCATTGAAAATGAAACATCACGTGATTTCGGGTCATCACATTGGCGTTGAAATCGACCAAAACTGGAACCAATATCAGCCGACGATACCAAAAGAATTGACCACTGGTACAGAGTTTATGGATCTCAACGATGACTGTATTCGAGAAATATTAAGTCGTGTAAACGTCATAGATTTGTGCTCATTCCTGGAACTGTCTTGGTCGAATACCAGTAGAAACAGTCGTTTGAACGCAATCATCGACGATTTATTTGCGCGAAAATACAAAATTTGTGACCTCAACACAGCCGTGAAAAATGTGAATGAAGCACAACGACTGGTAACCAATTTTGGCCCGTTGATAATAGAATTATCGATGCAATCGCTAAAATTGTCTCGCAATACATTAGATGGGACAAGGTCGAATGTGGTGCCTGGTGATCTGGATGGTTCTTCAATTGAAAGCTGCCACTTTGAACCAGAGACTAGCGCTGTATTTCCTCATTTGAAAAAACTTTATGTTAAGGACTGCAGCTTCGAAGACGATTTATTCGCACACTACTTGAATTGATCGTTGATAACAGTTATCCCGTACCAGTACTAGTCAACGAATCAATATTACAATTTACATTTCCGGCTTTGCAGATATTCCGCGACCGCAGCTACAATCTCGATGAAAAGAATTTTAGAAATTTCGTTTCAAGGCATAAGAAACTAAAAACGATAGAATTGATTGCAGGTGATAATTCAATTTTTATACCAATTATTGCTAATAGTTGCAGTGAGCTAAAAACATTGGATATCCGCACCTATGGCCACAACAACCCTGAATACGAAATTTTTGTCAAGAGCATTGCATCTTTGAAACGTTTAGAATAACTAACCATTTACAATGACGGAAATCCGTTGATGTTCATACAACAGCTGAAATATTTGGATTCGTTAAAAGAACTCCGTTTGATGTTTGTTGCCGGTGGTCCAGAGATCATATCCGCTTTGTCACAACTGAAAACGTTAGAACGACTAGAGCTTTGTTTCTGCAGAAATAGCAGAGATTTGAATCCACTCGCTAAATTGTATCGACTAAAAGAGCTGACAATATTGGCGACACCACATCTCTCGTTTGTGAACTTCGACCTCGAAAATGCAGTTAGCCATCTACTTGACTTAAGAACTTTATTTTTATTCAACACGAATTACAAAATTGATGAAAAATTACATTCTAAAATTGTAATCGCTCAAGAGCAGGCAGCGATCGACACTCTCTGCACATTTTCTGTGGTGGTCGTACACACAAGTTCCGCTTCAAACGGTGTTGAAACTCACTCATAATACACAACAGTCGACGATCTTTTTCCTATTGGTTTTGTAATGGAAGGCTGTTTGAATTAACATAATTTGAGTGGCAAAGGTGTTTTTCCGATTAAATTTTTTCTTGAGATAATTCAATGACTTTTAATTTAATATCGTGATAATAGCTGGCTGCATTGTGCCAACACCCGTCGATGTTTGCAACATTACCTACACAATTTGGCAACGAACGGTCTTACGAAATGGCAAGTCAAAAGTCAAAGGAAAATGTCTAGAATTGCAGTACGTGAACATCGGAATCATCTCAAATTTATCCAATCGACTCTGTACTAGGCATGACACTCGAATTTCATGCGGCGGTCAGCGTCTTCCTAATTTTAATCGAGAATAAACGACGCGGTAGTGAATTTCTTCATTGTAAAATCAATGTCAAGACAATGGAGCCGTTATTTTTCTAGTTCAGACTTCAGTTGTAAACGGCTAACCATACTATTCGTCATTGAGTAAATAAACGGTGTTGCCGACGAGTACCAAAAATAGTATGACGCGACAAAAGCTGCAATTTCAGTGCAGTTCTCCTCCCTGTTGTGCAACACCTCAAGCGATTCAGCTATTGAGATATACGAACCGTAGTAAACCAATTTCTGGAGCGTTTACATGATTCGGGATTTGAGAGCCAGATTTGAGAAAGCAACGATATGCTCAAATGATCCTTCATAGATATTCCCACCTCCATCTGAAGGACTAGTGTGAATTATATACCACACTCGCCAGAATTGACATCAATCGATCCTAGGGCTGTCATGATATTGTGATATAAATACTTTGAAAATATGTATTTCTGCGAAAAGTGAACATTTTTGTGTGTCATTCGAGCGGTCTTTTCTGCTCTGTTTCTCGACATTTTGTCTCTATATATCTCAATTATAGCCGAATGGCTAGAGCTGTCGTTGGGTTGTTGGTATTCAGAAATTTCCTCTTAACTTCCACGACACACACCCAAATAAGCACATGTATTTGCATCTAAATAGTTTATGTCTCTGCAAATTTGACAGTTCAGTTAACTGTCAAGTGTGTACTAAACTGATTGTCATGTGTCAATAGCGTCCAAAATTATTCGACAGACATCTTGGATTCAACTACTATGGAACACTAAATACGGAGTGTGATCACTATCATATTATTGTCTTAATTTCAATCTGTGTGTAACGTTGAACGAGAGTGATTTTTGAGCACAATATTAGCGATAAAATCATTTACACCGACGAAGGATTCGCCGTGGACACCGTACTACTGATTTCTTTACCGCAAAATGTAGGAATTTCGATCACATTACCCTAAACAAATTTTCTGTTTCCATTAGCTGTCACAGAACCAAATATTCAACCACTTTCCTTCATTCGGCAAAATCCACTGTGTGATTCACATCAATTCAATCGATTCGCTAGCATTTGTGAAATTCGATCAACCGATGCAGCTGCAAAAACACTCAAAATGAAACATCACATGATTGCCGGTAATCACATTGGCGTTGAGGTGGCAAAAAACTCGGACCAATATCAGCCGACGATCAATGACGATTTACCAAAAGAATCGACCACTGGTACAGAGTTTATGGATCTCAACGATGACTGTATCCGAGAAATATTAAGTCGTGTAAACGTCATAGATTGGTGCTCATTGTGGGAGTTATCGGAGTCGAAGACCAGTAGAAACAGTCGTTTGAACGCAATCATCGACGATTTATTTGCACGAAAATACAAAATTTGTGACCTTAACACAGCTCTGCAAATTTTCTGTGGTAGCAGTGCACACAAGTTCAACTTCAAACGGTATTGAAGTGCATTCGCATTTTCAAAAATTGACGATCTTTTCTCTTTTCGTTTTGTAATGCAAGGCGATGCAACGATGTTTGAATAAAGATAACTTGATTTGCGAAGATTGTTTCAAAGATAATTCAATGACTTTTAGATGTCCTGATAATGGCTGGCTGCATTGTGCCAACAGCCGTCAAGTTTTGTAACGCTACCTACACAATTTGGCAGCGGTCTTTCGAAACAGTAAGTCAGAAAAGTGACGATAAAATGTCTAGAATTGCTGTACGTGAACATCAGAATCATCTGTAATTTATCAAATCGAATTTATACTCCGTCCTAGCTATGACAGCCCAATTTCATGCGTCGAGTGGCGTCTGCCTAATTGTCATCGAAAATAACCGACGCACGACTGAATTTCTTCCTCAATTGGGAAATTCATGTCAATACAATGAAGCCGCTATCAGATCAACCATAAATTGCCAATTATACCGAATAACTATCGAGCTTATGTAGTGTTGCACAAGCGTTGCACGCGAATGAAAAAATAACACGCGAGAAAAGCTGCAGTTTCATCGTGGTTCCCCTCCTTGTCGTGCAACTGCTCAAACGATTCGGCTATTCGATGTTATGAAGAAACACCTATAACACGGTCAGCTTTTCAAAAAAATATTCGACCTCTCGAGCACAAGAAATGTTCCGCTTCGAATGTTCTAAGAGACTTCTCAGAATGACGAAATGACCATCCACACAATTATTCGATGAGCAAATTTTGAGCTAGAGGGTAAAGTAACAGTTATTTGTTGAAGAAAATTTGAAATGTAGAATTTTCGTGTAAATGTTTTTTGATCTGAGACGAAGCCAAGGCCAAGAAACACGCGTAAAGTACATGTACATGATATTATCATGATGATAAGATCGTCGAAAGTGAGTTTGAGTGGAGTTTGTTGAAAAGAACGACTTTCGACCTAAGGTAAAAAGCTCTAATGGATAATTATTATTCTTTCTCGACTTGTTGATAATGTCGTTATGTGGCTGGCCGAACATGTTATGATCATGTGAGATGCCGGTTGACATCACCAAGTAAGAATAGAGCATTTGCTTTTGAAAACTATCAATTGAGTTTTTGTGGACCATGTAATTCGGCGATCAGCGTCGAAAATTTTAGTATTTGTTGGACCAACAGTACGAGACACTCTGTCGTTTTTTAATGGGGTTCTTGTTGAAAGGCTTACATTCACAGACAATAATTTATCATCGAAATACGACAATAGCATCCATTGTTCGCGAAAAAGGGTTCTTATTACTCATTCATTCTCACAACACCGACATTTTTTTTGTTGTAAATCTTTGTGCTGTTCTTTTATGTAAAAAGTTGTAGAACGACAGTATACCAACAGGTAAAAGTTTTGAATTTACTGTGGTTAGAATGACATAATAATGGCACTGCATAAAATTCGTTATGAAAAGTGAAAAGTTACTGAAAGAACTTCCGTCGAAACGCTAAGATAAAGTGCATTTCATTAATATTGTATGTAAACTGGGGTATACGTTCCGCATGGAAAATGTACAAGGAATTGTCGTAGCAAACAAGTGTGATTTATCTACACTTTCCGGTAAGCTGGTTTGTTTTCAATTTTAGTGTTTGTTTGATTGTTTGCGTCTGCCTCCACTTTTATGCAATTGTTTTCTTGCAAATAATTTCTAAATGAAAAAGTTCATGCAATTTTGCCGTTAAATTTTTCATGAGTTTTATATTCTCTTGTCAGCGACACACACCAACTTTTTGAGACAGTTTTATAGTTTCATCAACGTGACTTTGTACATTTTCATATTTATACGAAGAATGAGGAGGAGAAGAATTAAAATGAGGAGGTTGAACGGATTATTTGTCTTTTCACAAACGAAGCTCACTCCTCTTTAGAACTATCTTCTTGCCATCATCAAATGTACTTTTCTGCTATAGGAAAATGATTTATACGGCAACGATATTTGGGTTAAGATAAATTGAACGAAAACCACAAACTGATTTCGTGGTCTGCAGAGCGAATTTTTTATTCAAAGTTTTCAGTTTTTAGTAATTCAGATTATTCATGGGCTGTGTAAGATCGTCTCTATGCTCTGCTAGTTGACACCAATATATAGGCTGATACAAATGAAGTACAAGATTTGATATCAACTTTTCGAATGTTCTCTGATTCCTTTGATCAATGCATCATCTAGATATTGCATTGCTTTGATCGAAATCAGTAGCCGACACATTTTAAGCGGAAATTTTCACTCTTCGATACACAAGACTCCATTTTACGCACAGAGATCCGATGGCATCTATCCTGAGAAATGGAAACTAATAAAGAACACGGCAAAAATTCTCTCAAAATTTGTATTCCTATTCCTTCCTATTTAATTCGATAAAATACAGGTTTAGTTAAATGGCTTCCCAAGCGTAGAGAGCGGCATGCAGCGATGAAGGAGCTGGGCTTCGAAACGAAATTGATTCGTCTTGTGAAAGCAACAATGGAGGGCATAAGATGTCTTGTCAAGGTGCCAAACGATTTTGTTGCTATAGATGAAGGTTTCCGATGCTTGTCGTAAAGGAATGGTTGAAGTAGGGCGACGCACTATCTTGCTTACGCTTCAATTTGGCGTTGAACATTGCAATGAGGCGTGCTGGTATTTGAAAGAACAAAACATATTCGGAAATGAACGGTGAAAAAACGAGCAATTGACAAGGAAATATGGAATTGATTTGCCAACATTTGGGTCAGTGCTTGAGCTTTAAGAGTTTCACACCATATTTGGAATAAGGCGCGACGATGACACAACTTCGAACTGAAACGTAGTTTTGGTAATCTAAATACCTATACTAGCAGAGCAGTGGTAACAGTCCAACGGTTGAGGTGGACTGGATATCTAGCACGGATAGATAAGTACCGAACTCCCTCAATGTTATTCCGAAATGATCTAGGAGGACGCCAAAAAATGTGAGGGGTAGACGGCGTCGAACCAGATATTTGGGCGCTGGGAATAAGGAGATGGCAAAGTGTAGAGAATAGCAGGTAACGTTGGAGACAGACTTTCGATCCGGTCAAGGCTCATAAGCTAACAGGTAGTAGAGTAAAAGTATGGTTAACTGAAGATGGAAACATCAGAGTAGCATCGTTAAATTTATTGGAAAATAACTCAGACCTAGGATTAAAATTCAAGTGACCTCTCGATCCCTATTCAAGCTGTCATGCGGGCAATTTTCACAATTTACCATATTCAAGACCTCATCACATCCATACATTTTGCATTATCTTCGCTTCATTCTACTTGTACTCAACATCATAAATATCTCTAAACGACTTCCAACCAGATGTGACTCGGTAGCGATAATATTGTCTCAATTACCATAACGTCTAATAAATAGACTGAAAAATAAACAAAATTCATAACAAAAGAAGTGTTCAGTTCACTCTTGGTATCACAATGAAATTTCCTCGACTTGATATGCATCATTATGATAAGTAGAATACACCAGGAATATAAATGGAAAACTATAAAATCCGCAAAATACCATCATCATGCTATTTAGATATAACTATGAAAATGGAAGAGTGTGTATACAACAGAGTGTACAGACCAGATACACCACTTAGCAGATTTGCGTCTCTGTTCTACTTATAACGTGAAAATTGAAATATATTTTATTACTCTCTAACTTACTCTACTACCTCAGAATGGCTGTATATGTTATACTATAATGATGTCATAGCATTTCTATTTTATTCGTCCGAAAGGGCGTTTAGCAATTGAATAGACATGTTATGTGCATTCGTTTAAGCGAATAATTTTTTTGTTTCTGTGAGGATTGTTTGTATTGTCTGTTACGGTCATTTTATCTGTCTGTTACAGTATACGTTATGTTCCACAATAGCAGTTGAACGACATCCTTCTCGGTTGTCATGTCCCATAAAATGCAAAAATCCTTTTCGAAGTCTTCATCCTTCTCCAATGTACTGCTTGATGTGAAATTCGTCAGTTTGATTAGAGTTTTTAGCACAAACCGGCTGCTGTATAACGTATCGCCAATTGAATCGAGTGACATTCGAACGGCTAATGTTGAATGGCTAATCTCAAACTTCTAATACCAATGATGTCACAAGTTGCTTTCCAGAAAAAATTGTTTTCTTTCTTGTTGTTTTTTACTGAATTGTAGTTTTCTCATAAAAAAACAACAACAACAGAAACAAATGGAAGGAACCATTTTTCAGTACAAGTTTTGATATAATAATTGTGAATCTACGGGTAACAGGAAATTGTTCCCAGAATTTCTTTCACAAAAAACAAACGCACAGAAAACAGTTGCAGGAAAAACAATTGCTGGAAATCCAAGTGTTCAAAAAACAGTAATACGAAAATCAATCGCACAGAAAACAATCGTACGAAAAACAATCGCGACTTTTATTTTCTCCAAATCTTCAATGATGTCGGTAGTTATAGTGGGATTGGAACTGTTTGGCCATGGAGATGACCGAGCCACACTGACGTCGATTGTTGTGTGTTTCTGGGTCTTCTGTGTGCTCCAAAATTTAGGAGGGAAGGGACGCTCGTTCTTGTTATCAACTAATGGTAAACTTTTGGTATAAAGTGATCACATTGGCAAAGTAAAACTGTTACTGTCGATTTGACATTTATTTATTTAGCGTATGGTACAATTTGAGTAAAATACAAAGGAAAATGATTCACAGGTTGAGGCTGTTGAGCCACGTTACAGATAGGGCTTCAATGAATCACTTAGGGCACTAACAAATTTGAAGACGGTGCAGTCCATTAACCGTCACGCAACACACAAACACACACACTGCATGAAAAGAAAAGGTTCTGCTTTCAGTGCCATGGGTTTCTCTTTGTGAACTTCAAAACTAAAAATTTCAGTTGTGTTTGTTCTGTAAATTCTGTGCAACTGAGGGTGCTGTGGGAAACTGGGTTTTGGGATATTTTTTTCTTATCGTGCAGTCGAGTCCTTTCTGTGAAAACCTTTTTTTTTTAATTCATTTATTCATTATCAATCCCTAATCAAGTGATGTGTGGATTACAAAACTATTCTGAAAACCTGAGTCGTCGAGTAAGAAGAGACTTCACGGCGAACTCAGGGATTGGCTCATTGCCCTACGTTGCTTGAAGGAGGGTTAATGATTTATCCTGATTCCAGGTGCTTCAAGGTTTTCAATTTAACAAGAGTTTGATTGAAATACGTTTCGGATTAAAATCAGAATTTTTTTTCATCGAAACACATTTAATATCCAAAACTGACGCATAACAATTGCGAAAAAATCATCACGAAATGTTGTAAGGAACCCCAAACCCATTAAATGACATTGTGGATGATGATTTTTGTATCGGATTATTCATCAACACATTTCTTGTATTGACAAACTTTGTTTTTACCGCATGGAGATCCGTTTGCCCATGGTAGCTTGTTTGAATAATCACCGCCACTTTTTAGTGGACACCACATCATGGTACAATCACCTTTTTTCATTTCCTGAAACGATGATATTGTAAATCTCATTCAAAATGCTTGCCCAGAACTAATGAATAAACTAGTTCCTGTTGAAGGATCAAAGTAACACGATCGATAAGATTTAATTTGAAGTAACTTAGATAGTAATCTCTTGTAAAAGTAGAGAATGAAAATTCTAAATTTCTCTTCAGTAATAAACGGTCCTTCAGCGAATCAACACAAAATTAGTTTCACACTTCCAACAGTTCCATACCTCTCTGTATGGCGCATCTTCATTGAACCTTTCTTGCAAAATTCATTGTCTCGAAGAATAGAAGAGATTCGGGTCTTTTTGCAGACCATCCAACATATTTGGTCCGATTTCCTCTGTCAAGCACTTTGATTTAGGGTCACTACAATCAAAACATGAGATAAATGTCTCGATTTGAATTCGTCGTCTCATTTGTTTACTTCAACAATGTATCGACTGCCTTCTGCGAACAAGGTGAGAAATACCAACCACCGCCAACGGTTGCGTTCATAATTGCCGGTCCGTCTCCTGAGAGGCCAGAGCATGAAGGTTCTCCAGTTCACCTTACCCAAGATCTAGAGGCAGACCACCAGAGTGTTTTCAAATGAAAAATACTTGGAAAAGAATTGGCAACCAGAAGCATTGAAGAAAATCGGGGAATCCTACATCCAGCGTTGGATGCCAACAGGATAATAAAGAAGAAGTTGATCCGTTTGCTGAAAGCTTAACGTTTTATCAACGAGACAAAATGGTTTTAATTCATAGGTATCTACTCAACAGACAAGCACCTAATGCAGTCCGAAATCCAGCCAACTCCAATATCGCATTAAGACACACTTTCCTTTGTCTTTGCTCTATTTAGAGACATTTTCATTTCAATTATTTCACGTCTATTGGATAAGAAATGCCATTATCTTTTTCGTTTAATGTGTGGCAAAACGTTTCAAAAACGGGATTACGGACGGATTACATTAGTTACGGTTACGGCTAATAGAACAGACTGTGAGACAGTCCGACAAAGCTTATGTATGGATATTTTAATCAATTTTTTTGTGTGGGATTCGGTAAAGACATTTAGATTTTTTGTCTTGAATGTGTTCTACCATTGAGTGATTGTTAAGCCATCCATAACCTTCGTATAGATTTTGTTGGAATGAATGGAAATAGATTTCTGTTTATTTTATCGAATAAAGCGAAACTTTTTTTTGGTTGGTTTGAGCAACAAATAAGCAATGGTTAATGTAGTGGAACCCGTGTGTGTCGATTGAAGCATTATTTGTATCATCCTATTTCGATCCATCTGGTAATCATTAAGAAAATTTATTTGTTGCTTCGGATACATTAAGCATGGCTTAGTAGTTGATATCACTAGATCATTTTGAATACTTTGTGTTTTCTGGAAATAGACAAAATAAACTTTGATGCACCAAGGTGTTGTATGCAAAGTGTACTGCAACGGGCTTCGGAAAAACATAAAAATGTCTGCTGACTTCGAGCTATTCCAAGACCCAACTTCGCTTATCACGGAACAGGTCATGGAATTATCCATATGTTACCGTATGAACGATCAAGTAGACGCTTCATAAATTGGTTCACTGCGGTTAATAAAAAACATCTTTGCAACTTACGTTAAAATTCTTTATTCAATACAAAATTGAAAGACAAATACATTGTCGACTGTCGAATATAATGAATGAGTTTTAACACTATTTGGAGCTGAAATGGTGTTCAACGCCTTCAAGGCAAATGAGCAGAGAATGCCGATCGCTGCCCGCTCTTGATCGAGCGTTTACAATTTTGGAATGTATTACTTCATCAATTTTGTAGTCCGTTCTAAGTATAAACAAAACTTCTAAATCAGGTAGATGTCTCACCGCATTCTCTAGGTCGAAGCACTCAAAAGATACATCCGATACTGTCATTATTGTCAGATCTTTCAATCGATACAAAGTAGCGAGTGAATTAAAATCACTGATATTATTGCAGATACAAAACACTAGACGTTCTAGCATTTTCAGTTGTGATAGAGCGGATACGATGTCAGGACTGCTATGAGTATATGTCAAATAAAGTTCTTTCAACGAATACAAATGCCTCAACTGTTGTATGAACATCAACGGGTTTTTGTCATTTTGTATTGTTAGGTGATCCAAATGACTAAATGACGCAATGCTCTTAACCGCAATTTCGTATTCATTGGGGTTTTCTTTGCCATCGGTGGAGATGCGCAGTTCCTTTAACTCAGTGCAACTAGCAGCTATAATTGGTATAAGAACTGACTGATCTTCATCAGTCGATCTCAACTTTATCGTTTTCAGTTTCTTGTGCCGTAGAATGAAATTTTTTAAATTTTCGTCGTTCCATATGCCGTCTTCGCGGAATGTCTCCAGAGCGGGGAATGTATATTGTAATATTGAATCGTTTATCGGTACACTGCGATAATGGTCATGGGTAACGGTCAATTGAAGCAATGTGCTGCAGTGTGTGAATAAATGGCCTTCAAAGCAGCAGTTTCTAACAGAAAGTTTTTTCAAATTGCTGAACACAACCTTCTCATAATGAGTAGATAAAGCGCTAGCAACTCGCTCGAAACAGCAGTTTTTAATTGGGAAACGATCCAGAATATCGAACAAACCACATGCCTTCATCTCATAGCGAGACAATTTGAACGATTCCATCGACAATTCTAACATCAATGGCCCAAAGTTCGTTAACAACCGCTGTGCTTCATCCTCAGTACTCACAATTGTATTAAGGTCACAAATTTTGTATTTTCGCGTAAATATATCGTCGATGATTGCATCCAAACGACTGTTTCTACTGGTGTTCGACTCCGATAACTCCCGCAGTGAGCATAAATCTTTGACGTGTAAACGACCGAATATTTCTCGGATACAGTCATCTTTGAGATCCATAAATTGTGTGGCAGTGGTCGATTCTCTTGGTAAAACGTCATTCATCATCGGTTGATATGGGCTCCAGTTTTGGGCGATCTTAACGTCAATGTGATGACCGTCAATCATGTGATGTTTCAATTTTAAAGCTTTTGCAGCTGCTTTCGGTCGATTGAATTTCACAAATCCTAGCGAATCGATTGCATTGATGTGAATCACGCTGTGGATCTTGCCGAATGAAGAAAAGTAGTTGAAAATTTGGTCCTCTTCCAGCTAATGAAGATAGAAAAATGTGTTCAGGGCGGGGTTCAGAGTTATAAACATGTCATCATCTTTTTGAAAGCATCGAAAGAATTCTTACATTTTGCGGCAAAGATTTCAGTAGTATGGTGTCCACGGCGATTCCATCGTCAGTGTAAATGATTTTATCGTTCATTTTGTGCTTTGAAATCGGTCTCGTTCAAGGTTACACAAAATTGAAATTAAAACAATGATATGCTAATGAGCGTTCTCCGTATATGGTTTGTTTAGCAGCAGAATGTCAAACTAGAGCACTATTGACACATGACGTCTGTCAATTAATTTAGTACACACTTGACAGTTAATACAACTGTCAAATTTGCAGAGATATAGACTATATATAAATGGAAATACATGTGCTTATTTCGGTGTTAGGTAAGTTCCTTGCGCTACGAGGTAATTTCACAAAGTGCACTCGACACCGAAGTCCAATAACATCTCTAACCATTCATATCAAAAAACAGAGCAAAAAAGAACACTCGAATGACACATGAAATGGTTCACTTTTTGCAGAAATTCGCCTTATTCCTTCAGATGGCGAGAATATCACTGAAGAATGAGTTTAGGTTAAAATCATTCGACTCCTCGTGCACAAGTAATTTACTGATAGGTCATCCCAGAATGACGAATTGAGGATTCACAAAATTATTCGATTTGAAAGTTTTGAGCTGATGGATTCAGAGAGTTGATAATTATGGGACGTCCCAGTCGCCATAATTATCAACTCTCTGGATGGATTGGGACAACGTCAAACGAATGAGCTGCAGACGTAAGCAACAGTTATTTGCATAGCTATAGGAAAGAAAACTTCTAACGTGAGTTTTCACGTGAATCACACGAAGACGTGACCCTTTATTTCTTCTGTGTAAATTGTTTGGCACGCTTTTGAATGGAGTAACTTTTTTGAAACTCTTCTTTTCACTAGGTAAGCAATAACACGCTTTCTATTCTATGCTATTCTAGAGAAAACGAAAACATTTTAAGTAATTTTGTCTTCTTACCTTGCTTCTTTAAGATAATACCTTTAAGGTAATACCTAAAAATCAATTTGGCATGGTACTGTTAACTAATAAGAGAAACGATATAACGGAACTTTTGACGAGACTTAATATAGCAATTTGTATGCCAAAACGAATGAAGTAAAAGATTTGGTGACCAAACGAGATTTACAGTGTCAATATTCACTTTAGGTCCATAGATGGGTAGCTTCAGTTTCTGATCATGTGGTTGTATTTCTCGACCGTTCTCTTGTCAAGAACTGCTACGTTAGGTGAGTCAATTTCCGATTTATTGTGTACAATTTTCGTTATGGGCCTCGAATCCCATCATTACTCAATTGATCACTCGCATGAAAATATTTTTTGTTTTTTATATGATAGAACATAACCTATAAATCCGGAATCCGATTGTGAAAAACAATTACACGAAATAAATAATTTTAGAAAAATTAAAATCTGGTAAATG
>JANTFA010035674.1:0-15529 GCA_026413405.1 Phytosciara flavipes | reverse complement strand
CGTAACAAACTCAGCGCCCTATTTTCCCAGCGCCCTGGACCATGGTCCAATTGGTCCCTATGAAGATACGCCACTGTCTACAGCGCCTATGGCAGTCCAGCTCCCGCTGACTTCATCGTTAAATCAAATGTTAAATTACTTTTCGAAAGTTTTATATCACTTGGACGATGTCAATCGAAATTGCAGACTCAGATTTCTATTGAAACATTTTGCTAAATCTTCCAATTTTCAGCTTAATTACAATCCACATACCATTGTGCTGCTTCGAATGCATCAGGTGTGAATTTTTACACAAAAACGAACCGATTAGAAATAGTTTTCTCTTAATTGGTTACTTATAACAACACACAACAGCGTCAACGGGACTTTTTCGTTTGACTTACTGAATGAGACATTAATCACCGAAACCTTTTTTTGTGTCCATCTTATATGGGTGGCACAGTGTAATGATTCGTTGGAGGTATCAAGCACTTCAAAGCTACAAAGCTTTGGAAAAATTGATTGCTTAAGGTTGAAGAAAAATCTAATGTGAATTTTGTCTTCACAATGGGAGTGAGCTGAAACTCTCTTGATGAGAATCCAGTACGGTTACCATTAAGTCAATCCGTTCCTAGGATCCTAGTGGTAGGGGAAATGTGAGGAGACCTGACACATCAAAACAAATCAAAAAAATCTTTACTGCCACATCTACACACATCTTGAATCTCACCGTTTTGATCTATTTTGCACTTTTTTCAGTTTGATCCTGTATTCAACATTTCCTGCTCCGTCTAACGTACAGCTAAATGAAACAGACTAAACATAGGCACAGAATAATTTCGATGTCCTCATATGTTAGAACGAAGTAAACCACATTGTATGATTGCATGTACCGACTTATGAAAGTTGAGCTAGATATAGGGCATCTTGCTTCATTGTACTCAGTATATCCAGTATGTCTCGTGTATCGAGATGATTCAGCTCTTCTGTCAGCTGAATAATCAAATAAATTTCGACTCGACCCAGCAACTCTCTAGCAAAGTCATAAAGTTTGTTACCAAAAATTTATCAGTGACACCTACAGTGTTATGAAATTCTCAAGGTACACTGTCCGATTTCAATACGTTTAACTTTGTAAACAGACTTTGTGACTTTGCTAAAGAGTTGCCTCAACTCTGTTTGATTTTGATCAAACAAAATACCAGTGTTGTGTAGTGCAAGATCTCAGGACTCCGGTAAAGTTAATTAGTTTTTCAATCAGTCATCTATTCACCTAGCGATAAGACTTTGGAGAAAAGTACTAGATTACTATGCCTGGTAATTTGATATTTCTTGAGTGAATAGCCCCCCATACCCCTAGTGAAGTAACGTTCTTTTCAATGTTGGTCAGCTTATGATTTCACAGTCTTATTGCTGAATTAGTGGTTCAACTGAAATAGTACTTCACGTGTAAAGTATGGCGTTTTACTTCACGCCTCACACCTTCACGCCTCATTACCTCACTAGTAAAGTAATAGTAGATTATTTCATATGGAGTGGGATTCTCGCTTTCGCTCGAGATATACTGCTTTATTGCAAGAGCGAAAGCGAGACAACAACATATGACTGCTTTGACAGCAAATGAATAATGTTTGACTTAGCGCTCTAGGGTAGTAATAATCTGTCAAAGCAAATCGTGAATGCAATAAAAATAATTACTACACCGGAGTCCACTGTACACTGGTATTTTCTTTGACCAAGGTCAGTCGAGTCGAAATTTATATATATTTTCAGTTGATGGGTCAGGATACACGATTTCTGCTCTATAGACGAGTGATATACTCAATGTAATGGATATACTGATGAGTATAAAAAAGCAATCTTCGAAAACCCTTATTTCATTGCTTGATAGAGTTTATTCACCATTTCAAGTCATTCAACCGCCTATTCGAATCCCTACGCTTCTTCACCCAGCAATATTTTCGTAACCTCAACCAGCCATATTTTCATGAAAATGTCATTACGAGTGTTTTTTTAAACGTATAAGGTCGTGGTCTTCAGTGAACATTGCCAGGGTAGACTGTACACAAGTTTTTGTTTAGATGTCTTATCATGTTTAACTGTTGACATGGCTGGGAAAATTGATTTTTTTTACGTGCTGTTCTTCTGTGATAGACACCGATATGGTATCCCTCAGAGTTATTGTCGAAAAAAGGGCAGACACATAACGATGCATCCAATTACATCTATTTGGATACACAAACAAAGACCACTCCTGTTTAAAAGTAAGAAATTATGAATATCGCCGAAAGGGAACACTTACACTCAGAAATTCCATTATGAATTTCTGTTTCATAATAGCGAATTGCACGTTAAACAATGGAAAACGAATTATCGCACGTTTTAATCAACACATCTCACAATAACAAACCAAATTGTTTCAGAAATTGCACAACTGCCAGGGAACAAGTGACCACCTTTACGACTTTAATGTAACTGAAGCAAACGGAATGAAACTTGTATTTTGTATAATGATGAAATCTCCAAGTTTCAGTTCCTTCTATTGCTTTCTTCGCCTTCTTATTGCAAGTCAACTTTAAACACCAACAACAAAGTGAGATATAAAGAAATTTCTCTGTTGATGGCTTATTATTATTACGATCTGCGGAGAACACCTCCTTTCTGCTTTTATTGCATCGTGTAATCGTAATGTGTATATTTAACATTTGTCTTGATTATTACGTCTGAGACCATCTCCCAGACTCACAAAACCCATCGTTTTGGTTTTATTTGATTGCATGACTAAGTTGTTTCTGTCTGTTTTTCTTGTTTTTTTTTCTACTACAAATTGAATGGGTTTGAGTTGAATGAAATTTTGAGTGCGAACTAAAAATTGTGGTATGTAGATTGATGTCGTATATGTACAGAGAGTACAATGTACCTTGTTCAAATATTTAGCCACAAAAAATATAAATGAAACTGTTAAAGCAACCCCCTCAATGTATACAAACAAACATTTACTTTCCGTAATTTGTTACTTTTGCAAGCGGCGCGAAAATGGTTCAATTACACTTGCGAAAATGGAATTATATGGAAATCCCGCAAAAATACTCTGTAAGCTTGTATGGAATTGTTATTTGTGTACCGATGGGAGATATTGTGACAAAAGAAAATTTCCTATTTTTCCCAGAGGTGAAAACAACGTTCTCATGTCTACATGTTAGGATTAACCGTTTATCTACGCCACACAAAAGCATCGATTCGCCAGATCATTCTTGAAAACATAAATAACGTGACAGTTCAAATAGAAAAAGTTTTTTTTCCACACGGGAGAGAAAGCACTGAACTTTTCTTACTAGAAATGTCATCCGATTAATCGTCATGAAAACTCAATTTTCTCAAGGCCTATGAAAAGAAGAAAATTAAGGCAAATCAGAACGTACAAATGATTAGGACAAATTGTGAACGAATCATAGCATTTTTAGGAAAGACTCCCTTGTACTCCGTAAAAATGAAGTACTCGAGTGGGGGCGATATGTTAGAAGATTAGATCACTCAATCTGTTAATGACGAAAATTTGACTTTATGCAACTCAGCGTCACAATACGTAAAATCGTTACAGTGAACAATCAGAAGTTCACCATTTACGGCTCAGAACCTTATTCTAAACGAAAAATTGATCCATGGTATGCCTCTAAAATCCATTTATTTTTTTTAGATTGATTTGGTCTAAAAATTCAAACCCAAATTGAACCAATTTTGTCAGCCGCCGAAATTGTGCCTGAGTGCCGTATGCAGCCGTAATGGACACGCATGTGATAAAAAGTGATATGTTATTACGCAGGGCTGGACTGGCCGTATGGTGAATTCGAGGGATTCCAGATGGGCCTCTTCTATTTTTTTATGAAAATATTTAATTTATGGAATTGAGCTGCATGGAGCTCTCGATGAGCTCTTTCGATATATTTAATCAAATGTCCATTACACATCTAGTGCCTAATAGAGTAACTTGCACTCACTGAATATCAAAGATTAGTTATTTTGATTAGGTTGATAAGGTTGATATAAAAGTATTTTTTTCGCGCTGCAGGCGAAGCCGAGATCGACAAGACATCATGTGATGAAATGTTTCACCGTTTTAGTTTTAGTTTAGTTTAATCTTGTAATTATTTCGTGAATAAAAAACCTACCGTGTAAAAACACAAGAAGTTAAAGAACAAATTGTTAAGAGCTGTCAATACTCAGATGTGAATATCTGCAAGTATAAATACAATTTTCAATGAAGGTTCACTGACTTGTGCAGAACGCATGAGGTTTTTTAGGCGTGTTGAACCGATTCATTTTACAGTGCAAAACGAAGATGAATTGGATCTGCGTCACAGGAGAAAATTTATATAAAAGCTCTGACAATATCGATTCTCACATAATTAACTTTACATTTCCCCTGACGTGTTCCTTGTCTCATAATAAATGTATCTCATGGTGAGCTCAGGGTAAGCTCAGCTCAACTTCTCAAATATGTAGCTGCGGACCTGTTCATTTGTTCCACAGAGCGAATGATCTTTCTTAAAGTTAATTTTAACGGCTTTACTTCACACCTATGGGTATTTTGAAGTCCGCTCCAATGTGCCCTTGGCGTTCAACGGCAATGAGGTGCCAAGAGAAGAAAGGATGTAACAGATTTAAAGATTATGTCACTCGACCAAATTATTTCTACTGAATTGACCAATTCGTATTTGAATTTTAAACGCAAAAAAAAGTATTTTCGGTAAATTGTCCAACTTGAAACTAATTGCAACACAGCTGAGTCTCATTTTCTATGCTCCGCATTACGTAAATATAAATCACTTTTCATCATTTCCAACCGTCGTCATTTCCTTTTCGTTTCCCAATGCTACATTATAATGCAGACAGAGAAAACGCGAAGAAAATACAAACTTGATTACATTGTCACTGCACCGGTAATCATACGATTCATCAAAGTTTACGGTCAACACAGCATCCCAGTGCAAGAAAAGTGAAATTTTGTCTAATTGTATACATCCCATCAGGAAGAAGCGCACATTATATCATTACTACACGAATGGATGCTTCTTTCGTAATATAATTATTTATCCGTTATTAACATTCGATCATGATTTTATAGTGTCGCAGAGAGTCGCATAACTTGAAATTATTACACACACTGCTTGGTTCAGAGTGGTCATAATTATATTTACAAGCATTTTTCTGTCGCCTACCATTCATTTATCTGTAAGATAAAAACGTAACCGTTTGTGGAATCGATAACATCGAAGACGGGCTTTCAATCGAAGATATGTATCTCGTTTGTACGAGAATAATTCAACCAGTTTTTCTCGACGCAGACGATTGTTAGTTCGATTACATACGTAGCCACTGTTGGGAGGAAGATTATCATCACTTAAATGGTGATTTAGGTGTAATTGAAAATGGATTAAAAAGGCGATGAGAAACCAGTGTCTTTCGATAAATTGCAATTTTGTAAATTGGCGATTAATCAGTGAATGCAATTTGACGACATTACAGAGTTTCTAATAAAACAAAGACAAAAAACGCAATGTGACTGTGAAGTCAATGGACGACAAACATTGTTGCAATGTTGCAATGCGATTGCTATGCGTAGTTTTTTTTAGCTAATTGGATCCTTGTAATATTCACTTCCTTCCACTTTCTATGAACTTATTACTCTTCTTACATTTTACATTCAAAAATTAATTTGAAGATTAGAGTGATTGCTCGAATCGGACTTGAATTATAACTCAAATGAATCGGACGAATATTTGGTACCTACTTGAAAAAAATGGTCACAGAGGAAAAAAGACGCGTAACATGCCATGACACAGTGCAGACATTGTGTGGTATCATTTAAGGAACGTGTTTCGCGGTTGGGTTATTTCTAAATGTTTGACTTGAAAAAAGATCTCCCAATTTGTAATTTTGATTATAGTAGTGGTATCATTTCGAAACGTGCCGTGGTTGTGGAATCTATTACTTTTTTTCAAATCTAAACCTCATCTTTTGGGCCGGTCGGGTCCCTCGACTAAATGAATTCCGCAATGCATTTTTATGTTCATTCTGAGACTGGATACGCTGCCAATACAATTTTTACATTATATTGCACCAAATTTAGACAGAAATTAGCAAAATAGCTATTGTTGCTTCATTGACAAGATGACAAGTAAAGCACTTATTCAACCAATATTTGCCCCGTTTCCTTCTTAAGAAGAAACGCACTAGATAAACAAAAACGGCGCCTGATTGAGAGTTTGAATATTTCAATTTAGCACGTGGGCCACGTGGATTTGGATCCCAACTCAGAGCGGTGACGTAGGAAGAAGAACACCAGATGCAGTTGTCGTACCACCAAAATTGTGTATTTCGATGTGCATGTCTTACTTATTCTTGAACAAAAATGAAACTTTGATGCAAATTAACGCCCACATTCACATTCTTTGAAATTCACTTACAGCAAGTAACGACCTAATGCGTAATGCGGTTCAAACTCGTTGGAAATAAAAATCCTCTCATGAATGCAAAAATGACTTTTAGAAATACCTATAAAATCACTAAAGTTATATAAGTTGTCCCAGAATTTAGATGAAAAAAAGCGCCAGATGACTAGTCCTTTAAGGGCAGTCCTGGAACTACTTAAACTCAACTATACTCGTCCAATCTTCATTTCCAAAACTCTATTTTCTGAGTAAAGTTCTTAAACAATGGCAAAATGAAAGGATAAAGTCACACGAGTACGATTGTCAAGTCGACAAGGCTCGCTAACGGGTATTTTTCAACCCTATAACGACCCGGTTTTTCATCAAAAATCCAATTACAAAACAAGATCAACGACTCAATAGTAAACTTTACGTGATTTTGTGTTCTTATTTATGCTCAGGCTAACTTTAAAGTTGTTTTCTGTTTGAATTTGTTTAAAAATCCGGGTCGTTATCGGGTCGAAAATTACCCGTTAGCAAAAGCCTTAGTGCTCAAACAATACTTATGAAAAATGAAACTCGTTTGATTTGCAACTTATTGTTAGTTTCCTGTTACGGACATTTAGGTGATTTTGTGGTGTATAGACCCTTGACTGCAGTCAAGTGAATGATATTCATCCACCCCAATCTGTTAAGAAATTATCATTTATTTCTGCAACAATTTAGTTAGAGATTTTTTTGCGCATTTTCAAAGAAGTGAACATTTTCCCGATATTGCTACAAATGAAAAGAAGCTATTCTTGAAAGTCAACTACGGACGGCTATACAACTGTTATCGATAAGAACGACAAGAAATGAATGAAAACCTATGATCAAATCAATCTTATATATAGTAAAATGCATGCATGAATTGAAGTAAAAGATTTGAAATCAATTTGTTTGAAAATGTTTTGATCAAAGGAAGCAATAGACACGATGAAAATGCTGTTGATGTGCTCGCTCTCTGTGCGTGACTGGTTGCCTTCTACATAGCTTTGTTTTAAAAGTCGGTTTTGGGTTCCTCCTTTTTCCGCTTTGTGCTAAATATAATTCACTACAATTCTCGTGTGGGAAACTTGACATAAAAATTATGTTTGGAGCGCATGAGTCTTTTCCTAAAGATAAAAGATTTGATATTAGTTTTTAGCAATGTTCGTATAATGTTATGGAATGATATTGGTCATTTCTGGATGTAAAGATCATCCTCAGATTTTGTTATAATTTCATCAGCCTCCTACTACTAGTATCCCTACTACTAGTATAAACTTCGTGACATAAATCAAGTAAAATACCCAGCTTCCTATTGAGTCTTTCAAATGGTTAAGGTCGCTAAGTAAGCTAGATGCTAAACTTGCTAGGAACGGTACGCTTTCACCATGTCTCCTCAAAATCGTAGGAAATGTCAGAGAGTATTTCATCGATTCACAATCGATAAACAACCATTTTGCTATCGAGAAACTCTCACCGTTATCTGTAACACTTGACATAGCTGCTATTACCGTCAAGCATTTCTTATTTCTACAAGTCTAGTGTGATGTAAGCCGTCGCTCCAATTATCATTATTACACAAATATTCTGCAAAGCTGATGCAATTTCTATGGTAAATTCTAAATATAAATCCTTTTGAACGGGAGCTGAAAAACTGGGGAGATTCACAAACCGGATAACATCAGAATCACATTTTCTTATTACAATATGAGATGTATGGAACGTATAACGTTCACCGCGACGTAGCTACTTATTGCATTACGCTGGATATATCTTGTGATTAATGCGGCAATCGCTAAAATTCATGTAAGATATTTCACCTGAATGTTTTCAGTGGTATTTTCAGATTTTTTTTTAGCTAATGCAAATTTAACGAGGATACGAATGCAATTCTATATTGTACGTGGTATGGTCGTTCAATGATCTGAAAACCGCATTGAATCTATTCATACGTGTTTTAACCTGCTCAGTGTGAACATTTTTGTATAAATATTGCCATCCTATCCGATCTGTGCGCACACTAACCAAGAAATTTATAGACAGAATAATAATAAAGATGAAATTCGCAGCAATCTTGTCAAACAACTTTCTTGCAGACTCTTGAGTATTGAACCGACAATATAATCAAGTGTAGGTATCATGCATTTATATACAAAATATCTTGCACCTTTTATCATAATTGATTTAAATATATTCAAGTGCATACAAGCCTTAAATATAAAAGTAAATTTACAAGTTTATGCACTTTATGCAGTTCTACTTTACAGCGAAAAAAAGACTCAAAACACAACAACAAATATTTGTAACATTTCCATTTTAATATGTGCATAGGGTGGCGGCATCAGTCACCGGACAGTTCATTTTTTCACTCACACTACTAATTGATCGTGCACGAAAACCCTATGGTCCTTTTTCCAATCGTCGAACAGTTCTGTTTCAATGCTCGGTCGATAAATTAATTAAGGTAAATGATCATGTAAATGTCCGCGTAGTGGTTAACTCGTCTGCTTTCCCCTAAACGATTGGAGTTGTCAGTGCTGAGAGTTCGATTCCCAAATGTGGCAGAAAAAGAAACCGATTGTCAGACGTGTATACAAAACACAGATGATTGAATTGGTTCGAGTTGGTGGTAGTTGGTGGATAAAGCTTTCATACACGGCTTGCTGACAAAGATATTGTTGGGAACGGTGGCATTCTACTATAACTAGTGTCATGTCACTCAACGGGCACTCAACATCGATGTAACTTAGGTTTGTCGCGCAGTTTTTTACCACTGGCACAGTAAAAACTTTCGGTAATGAAACGATCTCTAAAAGTACAACCACAGTCAGTGAAAATAGTAAATAATAATCTAGCCTCTGACCCATCAAGGGTTGTTACGGCGTATTATTATCATCATAAATGATCGTGAGTTGTCGTAGTGGAAAAGTGTAAGGTTATCCGGGTAAGGTTTCTTGAATTTATTCGACTAATTCAATGACTCGTGATGAACGAAATCGAGGTTTGAATTAGCTTCGAATCGATGTGGGACTTTTTTCGATCAACCTTCATGGAACCTTATCTGATTTAACTCGTTCATTCTTACGTAAAACGTATGTAATGTGATGTTTGTAAAACGTCGAATTCGAATCCCTGCTGAGTAAGGGCAAATCGTTTATCGTCGCTCGTAGATGCCAAATCAGCAATTGAAAAACATAAGGAGGACCCGTACAAGTAGTGTGCGACATTAAACCAGCTAGTTCATGAATGACAAACATTTCAAAACAGCTCTGCGACACTGCATATTCAAATCATGCTAGTTAAACCCATCCCTTATTAAAACTGCTCACAGCAATTTTGAAAATCAAGTACAAAGTTCAATTTGAAAATTGAATCCTCGAAAAAATTCACCAAAATCAGGTTAAATTTACTCAAAAGGAAAATACACAAAAATCAAAGACGACCGCTGGCAGCCATCTTTCGTCACCAAACAATTTATTCTACCGCTTCACAGTTTTCAATTGCCGCTCAAAATTAAAAAAGAGACGCAAAATTGGCTTCGCAACCACAACGTTGAGCTGTAGACATGTTGACGATATTCTCATATTACAATGCGTTGAATTTTCGATTCGTTTGTTCATTCAATGATTACTCAAAATTCAAATTTGGAAGCGGTCTTACGGCCTGAATACCTTTCAGACTAAAAGGGTTCACGAAAATCGATGGTGAAGGATGTCAATAATTATGGTTGAGAAATAGTCAACCACCGTTTCGTCTCGTAATTATTCTCGTTTGAATGCCTAACTGTCCGAGCATTCGTACATGTCCGAGGACTGATACAAGCACGCTATATATTCTACCTGGCGCAGCGTATATATTATTTGTCGTGCTCGATTTTAAATTTTGTAGAAAGTGAAATTTTTATATTGGAAAATAAAAAATTGCGAGCTTTGCATTTTCGATTTAATTGATTTCGTTCGAGCTTGTAAACGTTGTAATCATTTATTTTCTTTGCAAAGTCCTCTATCATAAAGGGCACAGATTCCTCACGTTACGTTTCAGCGGCGTACTAGCTATGCATACACTATATTTCTGGCAGAGAATGAATGGAAATTGAAAACTAATTTTTTGCACGAAATGTATGGAAATTGAAGACTCATTTTCGGCACAAAATGTATGGAAATTCATTCGTATTTGTTAGTTTGTGGCATTTCGTTCATTTGGACTACCTGTCAGGACGCGAGTATTGAACTAAAACACCGCCACCAAAATCGAAAGATAAAAATTCACAGCGAGAAGAAACTTTCTTACGATCAAAACTGACATATTTATTACAACGAGCGCCCCTGAGCTTTTCGTCTCGGGCTAAGCAAAATTGTTATGCAAAAAAATGTCCTTAGTTCTACTGTTCTACAAATTATGCAAAAGCTTTCACCCGTTTGGTCTCTTTCAGGAAAACTAGTGCGTCAGTAGAGTAGAATTAAATGGCAAGGCAATTCATAAAACCAAATGTGATCTGAAGCAGATATCATTTTAGTGAATAATTATTGCTACATGAATAGACGAGGTTAATGAATATGATCAAAAATGTGTCCATGTGCCGAATTCATCATCTGACGAGTTACTGTGGAAGCAGGGCACGTGTTTGATATTATTTGCAAATGTGAGCATATCGAGGTTTTCGAGATACATACCTGATCCAACCCAAACCCGACAGAAACCGAAATAAATTTGCAAAACCCGGGAAGTCTAAATTCTACCCAAAATGAATTCTTGAAACATGAAACTCAAGAGGAGTGTTTCCGTGTCAGATTTTGAAACCAGATACACCAAAAACCCAATGGAAAGGCCCACTTGTATTATAGCTGCTTCATATTATAGCTGTGTAATGTATATTATGCATTGCACAGCTATAGTTAAACATTACACAGCATGTAAGAGAGCGGCGTGTACAAGTCAAATTCAGAATGAGCATGCCAAGTCCAAATATGTGTTACACAGCCTTATAGAATTTTTATTGTAGGGTTGGGCTAACGTCGGTTTTTTTTTTCAAGATTACCCCGCTAACCTCTAATTATTTGTATACTCACTTACGTACACTAATTTTAATAACTGAAAATTTTGAAGTTATGGAGCGATAATAGTTGACAACGAAACAAGCACAAACAAGTAATTTGAATAGACATTTGGCTGTAAGTTAATATAAGCAATAGCTTCACAAATTTTCATTCAGTTTAGAATCGCTTGGTTGAGAGGAAAACATCATCAAAATTTTTCCGTTCGCGTTTTAACCTTGAAATTATTTTGTTGAAAGATGTTCCCAGTTTTATTACTTCTATTCGTAACTATTGGCTTGGCATTGTCCGTCGTCGCTACACTCAAAATAGTCGTATTTCGTCAAGCAAAGATGTTCAAATTTTGCTCCAAATCTGATGCTAGCGACAATGTACCACATTTCGGAGGAATTCAACGTTTATCACCCAATGCAAGTATAATATTCACCGATTCTGGCCATCTGGGTGACTACATACAGTATGAAGACTATGGTGAGCACTCAGTTTATCCCGATCAACCAGTGAATCCATCATCGAATCATGAATGTCGGATCTTAGCTGACCCATCAGTAATCGATGCGATTGGTGCTATTGATTTCGGTTCAAGGTCTGTGGATTTAGAGAGCAATTCAGTTGTTGCTACAAAAAGTGGTTTGGTTGAGTGGCACATTGGGGATGCATTTACAAGCAACAAATTGTTTACAATATCAGCGAGTGTGGAAGCGAGTGGTTCCTTTGGGCACGAAATTCATTCAAACTGGGATAAGTCATGCCATGGAAAATGATTTCATTCAACTGCAAGACTACGGGAGTGAGATTGTTTGCACATTAACGAAGCCAATATTTAAACTTGAACCAATTTTCTACAACTGCCTAATATTGTGATCTTTGCCTATGTGTTGTCATAATGAACGGAAGAAGTCATCATAAAAGCAACAGATGGAATAGGCAACAAATAACGAAAGTCTATAGTGATGTACGCACATGTTTTCTGTTTACTTTTGAATTATAATTTTTAATCTTAATTTGACATTGTAAATGAAAAAAAAAATGTGAGTCAATGTGTTAGGAAGTGGTTACGGAGCATTGAATTTGTCGGCAACGGGAAACCTTTAACTGAAAAACAGATTGAATGTCTCGAGTACAATTTTACTTGTTCTCAAATCAAAATATATTTTCTAATCATGTTACAGTCGAAATTGTAAAAAAAAATTTGACGCAATAATTGCGTTGCCAAAAAATCATAATCAAAAAATTCTTCGACTGAAGTTTTAGCAAATCGAAAATTCTGCGCTGGTAAATTTAGGGCATTTTATTTGACCACCGTAAGCCTTGATTTACACTTCAAATTTTACATCGAAGAAACTCCTCGACTTTTTTTAACTCCACCTCTGAGATTGATATGGAACATCACAGGATAAAGTGACTCCCAGTACTTACCTTTAGAAACCTCATCTATGAGTCTAGTGTGAAATGAATTGGAAAAATCTTTGTGAAAGCTCTTTTGCTTCAAGAGTTAGAGATCACGAATAGTGAAAATTCAGAAAATATTTAGGAACTATTGTAGAAACTCATAGCTCTTAGAACTGGTATGAGCACAAAGGCATAGCGGAAGTTCGAAACTCACTCAGAGACACCTCAAGCCTGCTTTTTGTATGAGCAAAACTCAAGAAGATATAAATGAATCTCGAAAAAGAAAATAAAATTCGAGTCGTTCATGAAGCATAGATGCTTCGAACGCTATTGCCTACTATTCCTCTTGAAGTTGCAAGCTCGTCTAGCTATGATTAATAGCACTAGCTTTCAAGTGAGACCCATTTGATTGAAATCTAATTTGAAATAGTCAGGGAGAATTAATGAAGTAGATTTTCCGGTTCACTTTTCGCGAAGACCGAAGGGTTATTCACTGGCTTAAATTGTGAGAAATCAACTTTTCGTTGTTAAATCCGTATGAATTACCAATTAGCTTTCACTTCTACGTTCGTAACACGTTGAATTCAAATCCCTGTGTTAGGAAGAAATATTGTGATCACTTCTAGAATTGGGACTGGTGACGATTTCTGGCACTAGATCAGAAGGTAACTTTTGAGAAAATGCAGACGTATGGCAATATTTTCGTAAAACCTTACTCTTGGTTTGTTTTTGAACTGCTTCGTTTTGTGTTCTATACAAAATCTACTACTTCATTTGTTGTAGAACAGTTCTTTCAAATAAAATCAATGTCTTGTGGATCTCGTCGCTTATTTTAATCATAGTTGCCGATAACAGATGACTTCCTCGTTTCTGAGAGTCGGTTTCAAAGAAGTTAAATATCCTTACAAGAGTTGTATCGAAGAAGAAATGCGAAGCCAACATCTCGTCAGATTTTTGACATTAGGCAAGATAAATCGGTGTACAAAAGGCGCAAGTTTTTTGTTCTAAAATTTTAAAAACGTAGGCAACCTAGACCAGACGAGGCGACTGTGTATCCCGATTTATCTCGCCTAATGTCAAAAATCTGAAAAAATGTTAACTTCTTCGGATGGTACGACATTTTCATAAATAAAATTTCATTTTTTGTTTTACAGTCATTACGGATATACCGAACTGTACTTAAAATTACGATAAAACTGGGTCTTGAAAAAGGCTCGGTATCGGCAAGACTTTTCTTAGAGAAGCTTCCATGAAACCTTATCTGGTATACTAGTGATCATTTAATTTATTCATTCATTAATAGTGTAACAAAGATCCTACTATCACTGCGTTGCGTAGCTCTAAAACAGTTGACAAATTAAAAACAAAGTAGCTACTTGATCCGCTTTCGTATGAATCGAAATTCCTCTAAGAAAAGGTCAATGGATTTCGAAATATTCTGGTTCAAATGTAGTAACGAAACAAGGTTATGGACTTCTACAAATGTGTTTTCTCAGTCGACTATTGTTAAAAAACAAGCTGAACACTGAGTAGAGCGGACTTGAACTTCTTTTGAGTCTCAAAATTCGGAACAGAAGTCAATTTGGGGGTATCTTTACTTTCGTTCAGAGGAACCGTGATTTAGAGATGTATTCAAATTGTAAGATGCTGTGTCATTCCGAGATAAAGGAGATTTTTTTGAACAAACAGTTACATTAAACACTACTCGTATACTGATCCTTCCTTGTCCTTATGCTTTCACAGTCCATTCCCTCTTTATGTGATATTTCTTTCAATTACTCCCAGGATGTATAATCACTCAAGCAACTCAATAGAATAGTGGTTAACTCGTCTGCTTTCCACGGAACGATTGCAATTGCCAGTGCGAGACTTAGATTCCCAACTGTGGCAGAAAGAAAACCGATTGTGTGTACAAAGTACAGCTGATTGAATTGGTTCGAGTTTGTGGTAGTCGGTGGAAAAAGCTCTCACACGGTTTGCTGGCAAAGATATTGTTGGGAGACGCTGGTATTCCACTCCTACTAGTTTCGTTCCAAGGTACACAGATATCATTCAACGTCGATGTAACTAAGGTTCGTCGCTCAGCTTACCACTGGCATAGTAAAAACTTTCGGTAATGAAAGGATCTCAACAAAGGTAGAGCCAAAATCAGCGAAACTAGTACATAATGCTTTAGCCTCTGACCCATCAAAAGGGTTGATACGGCGGATTGTCGTCTGATGTATAATCAATCTCCTCTAGTGATTTCATGGCTCTAAAGGATTCTTGTTCGAATGGCATAACAACCCGTATTAAATAGGGGAAAATTAACGGAAATCATGGCTTGCAATGGGATTACAGGGAACAAAACAAAATCTGTACCAAAGACTAAACTAACGGTTTTATTAAATAAAATTAATTAATACAAAAAAATAACAAAAAAATGTTTTACAAAGTGATTGGAGTACCTAGATCAATATGACGTATCCATTCATTACAAATTAATAATTTTCAATTAATTAAACAGAGTTAATATAAATCAATTAAATTAATGAAAAGCCAAAACGAAAACAAGACTCAACAAAAACATTAAATTAATCAAACAAAAAATTAAAAGAAAAAAAGCAACGAAATACAAAACTCTCAGCTCATTCATAATCAAAAAGT